>WTSP01018626.1:0-29287 GCA_025331215.1 Actenoides lindsayi
GAGAATTTTCCAGATGCTCTGCCCCAGCCTGGAGTGTTGCAGTGGGTGGTTTGACCCAAGGGCAGGACCCAGCACTTGGCCTTGTTGAACCTCATCCCATTAGTCTCAGCCCATTGATCCAGCCTGGCCAGATCCCTCTGCAGAGCCTCCTACCCTCAATCAGATCACACTCCCACTGAACTTGGTATTATATACAGACACACACATACATATACACACACACACGTGTGCATGCGTGCACACACATACACACAGGCTCCCCCACTTCTGTTTTCAAGCACAACCCTCCTACACGATGACAGCTGCTGACACCTTGAAGTACATATTCCCTCTCAGACTCCCCTGGAAGGGAATTCACCTCCTTCCAACCAGCACTGGAGCAACTGGGTTGTCCTTCCCACCCTGGCCACGGTGTAAGGACCCACTGCATGTCCAACTTGTGCTAGGTTTGGTGTGAGCCTAGCTTTCCCGCACTGCCAGCCCAGCGCTGGGTTTTCTCACCATCTCTGCTGCCCCGGGATGCGGTTGCCATGGCAATGCGTGAGCTGAGGGCCTGGACCACCTGGCAGCCACTCTGCAGAGGATAACGTCCCCTAGCTCCTTCTCCACCTGCTATGGACAGTTCTGTACACTGCTGGATGAAGGAGAAGCCCGTGGGGTTTTGCACCTTTGCAACGTCTTGCACTTTGGTCACTAATTTATGTTCAGACTCTGGTCTGCTGCAGATTAGGCTGCAAAGCCAAGACTGCAAATCAGAAGTGCTGGGTGAGCTGAAGATGGTCACTTTTGCTTCCCAGAAGTGTTATTGAGATATTATCTGACAACACCAAAAAAAACCCAAAACCCCATGCAAGATGTGTGTTAACAGTGTGTCTGAACCCATTATATAATTGCTCCCCATCATTAAGAAGGATCAAAGTTAGCCTGAACCATTTGAAAATGTGTCTGGAGACGTAGCCCATAAGCTCTGCTTCATAAAGGACATTTAATAGTTAGGTGATTAATATGAAAGTGCTTCTTCCTTCAAATACCAATATTAACTTGAACTTTGCCTTAAGTAGGCTTGAGCCTGTAGTTGAGAAAGTATATTGGTTAATGTGTTAAATAAAAGTCAGTCATCTCAGACTGTAATCTTTCTGCTATCATCTTTCCCTTTGACTCCTTTTCATTTCGATCCTGCGAGTAATGATTCAAGAACCATTTGCCTGCACACGGACATACAAAGGAAGCTCTAAGTCACCCGCAGCCTGCGATGCTGAATTTCCAATTCGTGAGGCACCAGAGCAAACACTGGGCTAAGAACACGTGTGCTGAAGCAGTTTGACACGAATGATTAGCAGAGCTGGTTCATCAACAAATACATGTGGATCAGAAGGAAGACTGCAAATATTTCATGAGAAGGGGCTAAATGAATTGAGTAAAGTGTTTGCTGTGATGTGCTTGGGTGCTTGTAACTGGAAGGCTGCATTTCTGTGGCCCAGCATGTCATTTTTGCTTCCTTTTCCTTTCAGCAAAGCTTTCAGCATCCTGAGGATCATAGCTGTGTGGTGCTGATTGCTTGGTGTGGTATTTTCCTCTGTACCAGTGGGCTGTTATTAACAAACTGCCAAACCCAAAAGAGAAATGGTGCTGAGGGTATCTGCATAGCTACTGAGGGTATCTGCATAGCTACATAGCTTCTTTTAATTTGCTCTAGGTCTACAGGTTACTCTGAGAACAAACTTCACGACCCTTGCTCTCCAACGTGAGCTGTAGCCAAAAAAAAAACCAACGCTGCGGCAGAGAATCAGGGTGAAATATAGCAAATGGAGATTAAAAAAAAAAAGAAAAAAACAAAAAGCAAAAAACGTTATGCCCATTTCAAGCAAATTATCGAAGTGGGTAAAATTAATCCCTTCTGCATCTGCCCTGGCTCTGGAGGGATGGCTGCAGGGCTGGATTCAGGTCTTGGTGGCTGCAGCGTGTGCTTGCAGAGAGGAGGCTGGGCAGGTTTCTGCAGGAGGGAGGAAAGGTGGCCCAAGCAAAGGGTTGGCACCTCACAGGGCAGGCAGCACCCCAAGGGACTGGGGCAGCTTGGCAGGGGTTTGCAGGAGAACACGCTTTGCGATTCCAGAATAAACGCTGCTGAGGATGAACACCGATTCCCGGGGCACCCCTGCTGATGGGGAAGGACAGGATGGGTCATGCAGCTTCTCAGGAGCGTTGTAGGAGATTATCCAGGCTGCCAAACGGTACATCAGCTTAACTGGGGAGGGAAACAGGGTGCTCTGCTTTAATGACCTGAGTGGAAAGAAGATGATTTTGTTCCACTTCTCTGGATGCTTCCACAACAAAACAAGTAGTACAAGAGGGGTGCAGCTGGGGAAGGGACACCCCTGAGCATCCCCCCACTGCTGTACCTGTGGGTCCTGCTCTCATCAGGGAGGCCAAGGTCAGCCCCGTTCTATTCCATTTGATACAGGGCAACAGATCCACATTCTTGCTCCACACCTCCTCCAATTCAGTACATGGGGTATTGAGATGATTGGTGGTGTTTGCTCAAGTAGCTGGGAAAAGCTTTTTTCCTTGCAGGGGCCTGTAGAAGCAAGAGGGCAGCCAAGGGTGAGGACAGTCCAGATTACACCTTGCTGGGGTGATGTTTTGCCCAAGGGGTTCTCAGACAGCACTCAAAAGCCCAGAATCTCCAAATCCCAGAATAGCTGAAGTCAGAAGTCACCTCTGGAGATCATTTAGTTCAAACTCTGCACAAGCAAAACCACCCAAAGCAAGTTGCCTAGGGCCATGTTCAGGTAGGTTTTGAATATCTTCAAGGATGGAGATGTCCCGGTGTTCAATCAACCTCGCAGTAAAAAAGTCTTCCTACATTCAGACAAAATTTCCTGTATTTCAGTTTGTGCCTGCTGCCTCTTGTCCTGTCACTGAGCACCACTGTAAACATCTAATGATCTCCACCAGGCTCCCACCAGCCCATTCCTCCAGCCTCAGGAGGTCCCTCTGAAGGGCAGCACACTCATCAGGTGTATCAACCATTCCTCCCAGTTTTGTGAATTTGTGGAGGGTACATCTGTCCCATCATGCAGCTCTGACACTCCTGACTTTGAGCGAGCAGCAGGATCCCCATAGTGATAGAGAGGGCAGGGATTCAAATTCTCCTGGAGGAGTCAGAGCACCTCATTGTCTGAGCTGGACCAGCCAGAAGGAGATTAAGAATGACTTCCTATGAGAGGAAAGATGCTGCCTCATTTCCACAGAGTGCACACAAGAGATGAGGAACAGGCAGCTTCTGCTCACACCCACTGCACCTACTCTTCCTAGCCATGAAAGCAACAGCTCACATACTAGGGAGACAGTTCTGGCTGCATGTCTACAGCATGACTTCAGATGGCAGGTGCCTCATGGGGCAGGAGCTGGTATGATCCCTTTCAAAGAAGGTATGATGTTTATCCAGGTTTACTAGCTGAAAGAATACAAGGAGCAGCTGCCTTGAAGCTGCTGAACATTGGGCAGCCTGGTGTGTGCAAGGGCTGTGATTCCAACAGGTTCAGGGCATTTGGGGACAAAACCAGATAGGCTGGGTATAAACCAGTCTGATGACAACCTTACTGGGCATGTGGGATCCCCAGAGCATGAGAAATCACACAGCTGAAATGCAAAGGTAGAAGATGCAAATCCATTGCCAGAGGAGCATGAGATGGAAGTTGTATGAATGATTCCCATGCCTGGAGAAGAAACTCAACAGGTCGGGGTACCTGTCCTTCAACAGGGCTCAGCACATGTAATGGGTCCAACGTGGGCAGATGACCTGACCTCATTATGGTCTTGGATGAACCCAAGAAGGTACAGGAGTTTGGAGAACTTCCTCAGAGAGGGATTTCTACACCCAGGATGCGTCAAGACATGTCAAGATACATCCTTCCAGCCTGGCCCAGAGTCCAGCCTTTGATTCTATGGGGACACCAAAAACTGTCTAGAGGAAGAGAGGAATGTGCCCTGGGTGCTGTTTTTCTGGCACATTGCTACTGTGAGTGCAAGTGCAGTAATTGAACCATGTCAATAATATACCAACAGAACATTTTCACCAGAAAATGGCATTTAAATGGCATTTTGTTGTAATAAAGAATTTCCATGGGAATACATTGATTTCAAGGAAATTTAATTTTGGAAAAAAAATAGAGAAGACATTTTGTAAGCTTTGAAAGCTCAAGCACCTCTATTGCAGTAAATACATCATTTATTACTCTACAATTGACTTTATTTCTCAGCTTATTCACCATCATGTAGTTATGTAATTTGATGGAAGTATTTAGCTAATATTCAGACTTGGCTTTTGGCAGCTATTTCCAACATGGAGGGAATTTGCAAATGAGCCAGGTATTTCTGGTGGAATTCATTTTATATGCAAAAGCATTGCTGTAAATGACACCTCAGATGAGTCCTGGTGCAGCAAGGGATAGCAGTGCCACCAGGATTCCCAAATGTCCTTCCCCAACCAACAAGCCGCCCCAAATCTCAGTCTTTACTTTCTCTGAACATAGAAGCATTGAATGGCTTGGATTGGAAGGGACCTTGAAGATCATCTTGTTCCAACTCCCCTGCCATGGGCAGGGACACCTACCACTAGACCAGGTTGCTCAAAGCCCCATCCAGCCTGGTCTTGAACACAACCAGTGATGAAGCATCCACAGCTGCCCTGGGCAACTTGTTCCAGTGTCTCAACACCCTCAGAGTGAATTTCTGATCTAAATCTCCCCTCCTCCAGTCTGCAGTTGTTACCCCTCATCCTATCACTACAAGTCCTTGTAAAAAATCCCTCCTCAGCTTTCTTGCAGGCCCCCTTCAGATACTGGAAGATCACAATACAGTCTACCCAGAGCCTTCTCTTCTCCAGGTTGAACAAGCCCAGCTCTTCCAGCCTGTCCCAAAACATAAGGCTGCAAATTGTTGCCTGGGCCATCCTTGGCTTTCTGATGATTGCTTCTGATGATTTCTGTTGTGCTTCCCCACGCTCAGACAGGCAGGCCCATAGTCCTCTCTAACAAAACAACATCCCTTTAGCTTTTTCATGCACATAGCTCAGCTCTTAATTAGTCTTACATGCGGCCCGTGCTTTGGGCAATAGCTCCTGTTGGTTGCATAAGAGAAATTAATTCTTTCCGTGCACTCTCTGACTGAAGGATGGCAGCAACGCCCAGCTTTTGCAGTGCTCTCCCTGACTGCTCACAGAGCAAGGAGGTCCTGCCTCTGCACGCTCTGGTCTGCAGCCTCCAACCTGCTCCCAGCTGCTTGGGTCCAGCCGCTTGCAGGGATGGATCCAGCCATTCTCCTCCTTCAGCAAAACCAGCCTGATACAAGCACAGCTGGAAGAACAACATGCACAGCCACTGTCCTCCTGGATGCTCACCTGAGTTTTTTAGGAAGATATAAGTAAGCCACAGCTGTGCCTATACACATTAGCAAGGTGTTTGGTCCACCCAAGGTGAAGACAGGACAGGGTGATTCTGAAAGTCTCGTCTGAGGAAAGCAGACAGACTCCAGCTCTTAAATTGCTTGAGTCCCGCTAGACCATGAGAAAGGGCAGCCAACATATCTTGGTCATCAGGATTAGAATAAGGGGATTACTGCACCTGCTAAAGTCTCTCTGAACTTCAAAGGCTTGTGGCACATCATATTTTTAAACATCTCAGAGTAATTAAGCAAAGCAACTTTAAAAGAAAGGCATTTTGTCAGTCTGAGGAGATCCCTTGGGAGCTTCCTCGCTGCGAAGAAGGTTAGTTTGATTATGGCAGGAAGACAGGGGTTTTACAAGCTCCTCACCACAGCCATGTCCTAGCTGCAACACCATCTGCCAGGGCCAGGCTGCAGGTCCTGGAAAAGCCCCTTCAGCAGCCAATGAACCCACCATCTTTGATAGGAGAGCTAGGCTCCTGATGGATGGATTCTGCTGGAGCCCAGCTCTGCTAAGTTGTGCAGACATCTGTGATGTGCCCCTGCAAGGAGCAAATGCACAGCATTGCTCAGCTGAAATGGGCAGAAGCTGTCACTTATGATGGACACATGTCACAAACACATTTCAAAAACCCTGCAGAGATCAGGATGGGCTCCCTACCACTTGTGATCCTGTCCCTGCTGCTGGGCCAGGAAGGGTGGCACCATCAGGTCATCTGAGACCTGCCACCCAGCAAAACTGCTAGGGCTTCTCCAATCTAGCACTGAGATTTGGTCCTAGGCTGAGAAAACAGCTTTTCTGGATGATTTCTGCTTTCGAGCCTGGCTTCAGCATTGCATCAGGTAGAAGTGGCATCCTGCTGAGCTTTCTGTGACTCACTGTGCCACCCACTTCTCGAGTAAAGGGAATGTTAGGTCTTTAACAAGCGAGCCGAACACTGGAAATTGCTTGTGGGGTATTGATTGGTATCCAGACTGCAGGGAGAAGGGATTTTCAGTCATTATCTGGAAGATGTCAGGGCCGTGAGGCTGATCTTAAAACTGAACAGGAATAGAAATTATTCCTCATGTTTCGTTTGGGGTTTTTATTTCCTTTACATTGAATACTTGGTTAACATTTACAGGAGTCAAACGTGGATACTGCTGCAGAAGGGGAGGTAGGAAAAACAAGAGCAGCAGCACTACAGCAAGAGCACATGTCCAGAGAAAGGGCTGAGGAGCAGCAAGACCAGCACTTTTTTTTTTTCTTATCCCATGTGGTCCAAATGATATCTGCATGTGGAATGAGATAAAGGGTTTCTTCTTCTGACTCCAGACCCAGTAACAGCAGACTGGTGCAACCGGTACCCCAGGGAACAATCTCTCCCTCCCATCTGCAGGAGTGAATCAGAGAGCTCATGTCCAGCTCCCCAGCCTCTTACAGCTCCTGCCTGACCGCTCGGCTCGCTCCAATTAGGCAAGAAAAATGTGTGGAAATGAAAGGAGCTGTGTGCAATTTCCAGCAGCTGTTAACTTCTTTGCTCTGCTCCCAAGATGGCTGGATTTGAATCGATCTGGCTGTGGAGCCCACGCTAAAGTCTGCACACCTTCACTTAATGCTTTACACAATGTCTTGGCTAAACCCCAAAGGCCAAGGACCACTGCCCACACGAGTGATGAGCGGGGCACTGTTAGGGTCCAAGGAGGGAGGTCAGGACTCCGCAGTGGCAATTCCTGGACAACTTTCCCAGGAGGAAACATTTCCAGCTCCTGTTGTCAGAGGTGAACAATTCCAACCAAGCATTTCCACCTCTGCCCGCTCAATTTGCTTGAAACCTACCACTTTTTCAGAATCTGTTTCTGATTTCTGCCAGCAGCCTGCTCAGGTATTGACTGGTGGCTTGGCATTTTATCCCAGAGGTTATGTTTTGTGTGACTAAACAGGGAAATGCAGGGAATACAGAGCCTTGTCAGAGCTCCCTGGTCTGCAGGAAAGATCCAAATCAGCCACCATTAACAAGAAATTTCCAATCCCTTTGCCAGCAGCTTTTGAGACCTTAGAATTTCCTTATAATCTAAATTAGGAAGCTTAGGCAAAGCTAGACAGCTTGCCCCTGCTTCCAGCCCTCTCTCACAGCCATCCTGCAGGGTTTCAGGGTACCTTCAGAGCTCCCCAACCCTGATCCATCTCTGTGGCTGCTGCCTGTCTGACCTGGATCGCCTCATACATGCCACGGAGGTTGTTGGCAGTGACGGGCTGCACATACTCCTGGGTGCCCAAAGCAGCTTTGCTGCTGCTGTTCCCATTTGTTCACAGCATCCCCGTGATGTCCGAGCTCTCTGAAGCTCCTCACATCCTGGCCTGCACGTCCCACACCTCAGCTCGTGTTGCTCAGTATTTCTCTCCAAATACCCAGCTCACCATCTGGCTGGCCTAACTCTGCGTTGCTGACCCTCACGGCTCCTCACACATCTCCCTGAGCCTCCATCTAAATGTGCCATTTCTCCAAAGCATCACGGGCTGCTCCGGGAGGCAACGTGATTTCTATTTCTCGGTGCTGCCGCGCAGATTTGTTGCTCACGCCTCGGGGCAGGCAGATTTCAAGCCTTGCCTGTGCTGCAGTTCACAGAGCCCTGCCCGCACAGGGGAAAACTCAGCCTTGATGGTCCCGGCGTTTCTGCAGCACCCAAGATCTCTTCCTGAAAGGCAGCCAGGGATTTCAGCTCCCCACCAGCCAGGAGAAGCTCCTTGGGATGGGGAACCCACCCGAGGCAGGCTGTGCATAACCCTCCCTCCCCAAACCACATTGGTCATCACCCTGCCAGGGGAGCCTTCAGTGTAATATCGATAACTCTTTACTATTGAAAAAATAAATACAGTATAAATGTACCAATTCCTCCCCTGCACGTGCACACCCACCCACTCACGCTCACCCACCCGATCGATCTCTGTTTAATTAAATACTGGCAATGACTGTCACGTGGGGCCAATTCTGCTGACTTGGGCACTTTGGGATTTTTATGCATCTATTTCTGCTTCGCTTTTCCATTAACTTATTTTTCCCTTTGTAATAAGGGGTTGTCAGTTTAATTTATACAGCAGTGCAGGAGGCACGGGCAGCCCGGGGAGCCATTCACAGCTTGCCAGGGATAAACACAATTACACATTTTTAAATGTCAGACTTCAGGAGAAGAAATGAAAAAGGTAAACTATATAAATCTCAGAGAGCGAGAGCTGCTCTCTCTTTGAAGAGCAGCTTCCCAGACAAGATACTGTTCTATGGCATCCATGGCACAGGCATGTCCTTCCATATATCTAGGATGCAGAGGCACAAAGGAAGGGCCAGAAGAAATACATAGAAAGTGATGGCAGCACTTGTGTTTCCCATCTTGAATACTGGGGGGGGGAAAAATACCCCAAACATAAAAATAAACCAAAAACAACTGAAAAAAAAGCATCATGCCCTGGCATGTGTCCCCTCCTCACCCACTGCAGGCCAGCTCAGACACAGGAAAGCCTGTGCTGCTCCCTACTCATTTCACAGTCAGCAGCTTTGATCTCGTATGTGATTAAAAGAGAATAGTTCAGATGGATTAAATGAGAGCCACTTACATAATCTGTTTAAAATTCCAGTAGCACATATTCAGAGAAGAGAAGAACAGCCACCAACTCCCACTTATCTTGCAAGCAAGGATGGGATCCTCACTGCTGCTTCCCCACTCCTGGTAGGCTTGGGACAGTGCAGGAAACCACCTGCAGGTGACAGCAACTTTGTCATCATGAACCATCAGCAGCTCCTGCCCAAAAAAGGAAAAGAAAGCTGGAAGGAGAGAGGGGAGGCTTATAATGACCAGGCCCTACTAATGAGCAGCTGTTTGAGGTCTATAAAAGCTGATGGCACAAGGAGGGGCTGGTGTTTTATCAGAGTGTCTTCTCTTGTTGTCTAGGGTGTTTCCAAGTGGTTGTTGACTACTGCATGTCTCTTGCCCTAAGCCTACAGCAGAGGCTAAAGCTGGTGTGGGAGGAGGTAAAGGATTTGCAGGGTCTCTTTATCTGGCCTCTCTAAGGTTTGTGGCCTGGAGGAGAGAATGGGGGTGGGTGAGGAAGGACCTACAAGCAAAAAAGTCTTTGGAGAGTGCTTGCAGGAGTGGGAGAGAAACTAGAATTTCTTATTACTTCTGTGCTAGATGAAGGGAGACTGTCCCCCTATCATAGAAGCTTGAAGGGCTCAGGCTGTAGAGGAAGGCAGTACAGCTGGTGGGCTTATAGAGTTCCAGAAAGATGCTTTTTGATTATATAGGTACTTTTCCTGCTGGACTGGGAGGATACTGTAGCAAAACAAGGTAAGGATATGGAAAAGGTGATCTCTTGATTCAGGGGGAGGGAGGGAACCTTGAGAACCCAGTTAGTTGGGTGGCTCATATCAACATTTGGATGGTACTACCAAAAGAGGCACAGCCACCACTGAAAAATTGGTGGCTCATTGTGGAAGTGAGGAGTATTTCAAGGGCCTGCATGGGGCAAGGTAGGAGATCAGCTTTGGGGCTGATAGTGATAACTGGTAAAGCTAGTGCATACAGGACCTGAAGGGACAGGGATCAGCATAAGGAGGAGGTGCTCAGCACCAGAAGGAAAGTCTTATTGACCTTGGACCCTGTGGACTGACACCCACTGATGTGGCAAACAGAGTAGCCATTTGGTGAGCTGCTGTAATGTGGAGATGCAAGCAGGGAGTGCCAGGGATAGGTGAGATGGAGAGATGTGATCTGATGTGCCCTCTGAGGTCACTGTAGGAAACTAGGTACAGCTCCTTGAAGAGGGGAGGAGGTGCCTTCAGTGGGTTTGGAGGCATGGTGTTGTACAGGAGTGCTTGCAGTGGAAAGCTGGTCTGGAGACTAGAGCACATGGCAAATTAATAGGTGAGGTGGCTTTCTGGCCTTTCTAGAGACCATGCAACCTTTCTGTAGGAATGCTGCTAGGAGTATCAAAAAAGGATGAACCTGTGTCTCTTTGAACTTGAAGGGCACTGGTGTGTTAGACTGTGGTGACCTCAGGAGCATAAGGGTCTGAACTCTAACCTGGCTCTGGAAAACTGGCTGCCAAGGGCATTTCAGCTGCTGCAGTTACATCCCTGTCATATTAATGTGGGTTGTGATTTCCAGAGTAGTGTTTCTTCACTGAGGCCATGCTAATGAGTTGCTCAGAGCCCACATGGCATCCAAGTGTTTCAAAGTGTAAGGGCCATGAAGGAATAAACAGGGCACCTCCCACTAGCTGGCTGCAAACCATTAGTTTGATGGTTTTGTGCAAGGGCAGAAAGATGAAACAGGACTGGAGAAGCATTACACAGTGAACTCAACTTATTTGCTAAATGTCAAAGGGTTGAACGTAGCTTCTGATGTAGTCCAACTTCAATCTGAATGCTAGTTATGTGTATGACAGCTCATGCTTAGGCAAAGGCAGCTGGGAATGATACCCAGCCCATTACAAGTCCTACTGAGGAACTGCACTGAGGGTCAGAGAATATTGGTTTTAATTGAGGGTGACAACAGGGCTCTTCAAGGAGTGGAAGAGTGTTTCTGAGGTGCCAAGAGATGTGTGGCAAGACCTGGAGGGATAAGACTTCTTACAAAGGAATTGCAATGGGTTTCCCTGTAACAGAGGCTGGTATGGTAACTAGGCTTTGATGTAGGTTTTATAATCAGTCTCCAAAGGTGTTTAAAGTGGCATGGAAAGTCTAGCTGTTCTCGTTCCAGGTGGGACCATTCACAAGCATTGATAATGACCTAGCAGATGTTTATCTTCCTTTTAGGGTAGCAGGAGGTTTAAGGTTTTGTTTACATGGCAGTGGGAATTTGGCTGGGGAAGAGGCTGATGAAAATGAGACCTCTACCACCAGCCAGCACAAAAATCCTCTCTAGGGGGCCTTGAGGTTTGAGAGAAAGAAGAACATGTGCAGACTTTTCTCACACTGCCTAAAGACCAGGAGTATGTTATATAGACCAACCTGTCAGCAGGGGGATGAGTGGTATCCATGGCTGTGTTGTGCTGACAGTGGTCACTGCTTGATGAGATCTGACTAGCTTTCAAAGCAGGAAAGACAGATCACATCATCTAGGGTAGCATCTACAGCTGATGCCCTTTACCAGGAGTGTTTGAGCACAGGTGAAAGGGGAAGGCTTCTCTCCTTGGTAGCTTCAGGGAAGCCACCATAATGTTGATGGTGTGGTTTGAATTACTTTAGGGCATTTTGATCTAGCTGATTCTAGAACTGAGAGGTAGTCACAGGAAGAGCCCAGTGTGGGCACTTTATGCAAAGGGAACTGCTTCACTGGTCTGGTGATGGGTGGAATGGAAAGTGTCACGGAGCCCAGTGTAGTGTTGTGGTTGCTCTTGGCACTGATGGTGGCATGATCCTCTGCCCATATGAATGGGTGCCCATGTTCCCAGGTCTGGGACTGAGCCCAGGAAAAGGTGGCAGATCAGACAAACCATCAGAGGTGAAGGATGTGTGCAGGGGGAGACTGGGTTCACAGAGCTCATGGATCAGAAGGGAAATATTTAAATAGGGTTGAGGGTCCCTGAAAACTCACCCAAAGAGCTGCAGACTGAGGCAAACTGCTTTGGATGCTTTCCACCCTCTTACTGTTGCAGATGCTCTTTGTCTCTAACATAATCTGATGTCCCTTGAGTTTAGATGCCAAGAGGATAAAAAAACTCTGAACATACAAGACCAGCACAAGGTATTTTCTTTTAAGCAGAGCTGAGGGAAGTGGTATAAGGAGTGTGAGCTGGGACAGTGGCTCTTAGAGAAAACTGAGTTGGCCATCATGGAGAGTAAAAAATGATTTATCATTTGGCCATTCAGTGTTGCCTGAAGAGCCAGCTATGTACTCCTGAATGCCTCTCCAGGTACAAGCACCTCTTGAGCCAGATGCTTTTCATGCAGCTGCTGTTCACTCTGTGAACATGAGGCTGCTGCTCAGCCTTCAGAGAACTCCCCAGTCATTAAGTTTAGGACCCTGGTAGAGAAGAAAGTGATGTAGCATCACAGCAAAGAGCAGAGTGTCATTAATGAACGAACAAAGCAGCAACTGCAACCAGTGAAAACAAAATGCTGGCCCCAGACAGCTGAGGCTTCTAGACAAAGTTTACTTGAGTAGGAAGCAAGGAGTCTGTTTACAAAGCTAATGCAAGGATGAAAGGGAGAAAATGAAACTAGAGCTTTTTATGGTGTTGCTTGGGGAAAAAAGACTAGAAAACAATGCTGGCAGAAATGATTTGAAACACAAACAGCTGGTACTACAGTCATCAGAGCTGGACATAAAGCAAATGACACTGCAGAAATGTTTGGAATTGGGTTTTCTGTTTGAAAACTCTGGCATCTATGTAAACACAGAATGTTTCACAGTCGCTTGGTCTATATCCCTTGGACTTGACTCTAGCTACAATAGGCAAAGCCACAGCTAGCCTGAGAAAATTCTCTGAAAAGCAAGATGAGCTGTCCAAGGAAGGATTAAAAACACTGGGTCACCAAGACCGGGCAAGTCCATGTGCCCCAAGCTGTGGGAGGTGGGTTAGAAACACAGCTATTATCTACTGGGTGCAGGGGAAGGAGAAAGCTCACCAAATACACAAATACATGGCTAGTGTGGTGGAACAGGGTGACCTGGGAAGGGAAAAATATCAAGTCCTGTTACCTCAGCAGACCCAGCAAGTGGAGGGGAAGGGGTGAAGCTTCCTCAAAAGCTGTGCCTGACTTTCTGAAGGTCAGCTGCTGGACTTCACACAGGCTAGTCAGCAGGACTGTTGATTCTCTTTGAGGCTGACAATTTGGACTTGCCAGATGGTTTCACTAGATTGTTTTGCTTTATCTTTCTCTTTTAGCAGTAGCATGGAAAAAAGTCCACTCTTGCTCAAGTGACTGGCCATGGGCTTGAGCTGACAATAAGCAAAACTAGTCTGGTATCTCCTTTAGACCTGAGGAAACCATCAGTGACTTCAAGACAGATATTCTTCCATAGCTGTCAGACACATTTAGCTTTCTATATTTTTTCATCTGGAATCCCAAGAAAACCTAAATTGCATCCTGGTTGCTGGGCAGTTTCTCCTCTTCCAGATCCTGTAGTTCGGATAACATGACAGAAGATACAGTTCTGTTTAAAAGGTGCTTGTTGGTCTGTGACTGATGTGATTCCAGAATCATGAGCAGCAATATTAGACTGAGGAAAGTAATCAATAGTTGAGATCATATGAAAATACATTTGGAATTCAACAGGCAAGTGCAGCCTGTCCTTTCAGAGCCTTGGAGATTTTATTGCTTATCCCCATCTGACGAAATGGGGAATAAGTTTGTATAAAAGTCATTCTGAGAGCAACTTGGACCTCACTGCCTAAAAACAATGAATGCCTCTGGCTTTATCAGAAAAGGTCTTTGTGTGCTGAAGCATGCTGCATCTCTGAAGAGAAGCAAAGGAGTTGTCTGGAGACTCCCTTCAGGTCTTTTATCAAATTGTTACATGTACATAAGACTGATCTCTGCCCCAGGGGCCCTCAGATGTCCTCTAGAAGCTGTGTCTGCTTGTGTACCTGCCAGGATGATTGACTTCCTGGGACAAGCACTCCATCTTCACGTCCTAGTGCTTGTCTCTGTGATGTGTGCAGCAGTTGTTTGGCTGTTTCCTCATGGTGCTTTCCAAGGGTTTATGGCAGCTTCACCTTTGAACCCAGAGTTAATGTGCATGGCTCTGCAGCTCCAGCTGTTTATTGGCATGCTGAGTCCCTGTGTCTCTGGTCTTTTGTATTCTTGCAAATGCCTGGTCCTGGATTTGAACATTTTCTCTGCCTGTCTCAAGAGCTGGCAGACCTGGGAGCTGTCTCAAGCTGATTAGCTTTCCCAGTCTGTTTCTTACATGTCCCTTTTCCTTTACGGACATCAGGTTCTCAAGGTCTGCTGGAAGTCAACTGGTGTTTGCTGAAACGGACTTCAGGTGATTGTGCTGCTATTCTTCAGCATTTGCTCAGGGAGCTAGTGTAACGTAATGCTCTGCAAGCACAGTAGAGAAACTTTCACCTATGCTGTTGAATAGTGTCATTTTAATAAAAAAAATCATTTTCAGACTTATTTTGGACTCTGATCCTGTCCTCCAATAAGTATGCAGCTCCTCATGGCCTTTTTACCAGCCAGTTTAATAAGCATCCTCTACAGGGCAGCATCCAGGTCACTAATGAAAAATCAAATAATATTAGACAGATGTGCTTGGGAAAAGCCTTCTTGATGTCTTTCATTCTGACAATGAGTCATTCACAGCTCCTCTGCAAACCTAAATTTCCAGTGAGTTTTGCACTGGTGTCACACTAAATTCTTCCAGAATATTTCTTTTGCCTATTTGCTTGCAAGAGTTTATTGAAAGATGGTCAAAACCCACACTAATATTGGTATACAAGGCATCATCTGCTGGTACTGCTTACCTTGCTGCTTTTAACAGCTGTGGTAATCAGTAAAAATGAGATACAAAGACTTGAATGTGGAAAAAGTCCACAGTAGACTCTTTTGCCTCAGCTGCATCTGCATCAAACTGGTAGGAAAAATGAGTATAATTTTGAAAAGAGATAATTCCTACAGAATGCCTCATTTTATCTGACCAAGAAATCTCAAGAGACCTCTGCGAAGAAGCCTTCAGATGTCTGTACTGGGCATTTACTAGTTATCCATCCTCTCAACTCTCACACCAGAGTAATTTTCTTTTCTCCAAATTTCATCTTAATGGTGGTTTATAGTGTATGTTCACAGTGTTATTCATTAGCTCTGGGTAAATAAACCTAAAAATGAGGAAAAAACCTACAATAAATATGAACAGCAAAAGACTGGTTCAAGAAGGATTTGAAGAGAAGTGAAGCAGGTGATTACTTTTTTTTTTCCTCCTTTGACGATTAGTGTGTTGTTTGGAAATCACTCACCCATTCTTGTTTACTTTTACTGACAGGAATTATGTGATTACAGCACATTACTATCCCAATTTATGGCAGCAATAGTAACTAGAGGACACTTAGGTGGAGATTGTGATCAGAAAGCTGACTGTACTTCAGAAAGATGATGCCTGAGCCTGGTGTTGTGAGGGCTGAGCCGTGGTGCACTGTAGAAAGAGCGTCCTCAAATGTGTGCTCTCTTTCCTCAGGTGTCCACACAACAGCGTGCAGAGGCGGACCATACACGGGTATGGTGGAGCAGGGAGAAGCCAGGAATCCGTCATTGCACGCAGGCAAGTGAATCCCAACCCAGTGCTGAGCAGAATGTGCAAAGGCAGCAGTCAAAGCTATAACTAGGTTTGATGTGGTCCAATATCCTACTGTGGTGGAGATGATCCAAAGACAGCTCTGGAGCAGTTCAGAGCTGACAAAATAAGCTGCAAGCCCAGAGCCTGATGAGAGTCTTCCAAGCATTGGTATGACGAAGTCAAAAAGTGGTGCAGTTAATAGAAAAGGTAAATGGGGTACCAGGGAGAAAATAAAGGAGGCAACATATAGGAAGGTGTCCTTTCATCTTTGTTATTGCTTTTGGTTGGGAGGCTGCAAAGGCTTTCAGGGGAGGGCTTCTGAAAGCAGGAAGTTGGGACCTTGATTTGGAAAATTCCTCATGTGAAACTGGGAGCATGCCCTTGCAAAGGCTGAATGCCAAGCACTGCAGGAGGAGTAGGGAGGGAAGAAGTCGGACAGATCTGAGTTTCCTGGTGTGAAAAGGCCTGACTGCAGGTTATTTTGGAGGTCTGATTAGACTCTAAGAATGAAATGAAGGATAAATGTACGTGGGAGAGGGACAACAGAAGTAACAGTGTAAAGCATGAGCTGCTGCGGCGGGAATCTTCTGTTGCCTTTCAGCAATGCCCTGCTCAGGAGCTGGTCATGATTTGCACCCCATTGTTGAAGTATGAGGGAGAAAAAGGGCTTGTTTAAATCCTCCTCTAGGGATAAACCTTTAAAACATAGCAGCACCTTGGACTGACCTGTGCTCATGTGGACATACTGCTTAAATTTTGTCCCATGTGTAACCAAAGGCCATGAGTTTTCCCCGTGACGTAGCCTAACTCTCAAGCTGGGAGTCTGAGCTTCATGCTCCTGAGGTTATTAGCCCAGCCCTCCAGTCTGTGTGGCTATAAATGGAGCTAAGCCTTGAGCCTTGGTGACCACATTTCCTAACTGTGCATTGTTCTCAAGAAATAGCCTCTTCTGTTCGCTTTTTCACACGCGGGGTCTCAAATCACCCTCAAAGAGCTTTTTTCAATATCCTTATCCCTCAGAGTTGCCCAGGCTCAGCACAAGCAATGAGTGAAACTGCTTGCAAATAGCTCATTTCTCAATAATTAAACCCATTGTTCTGTAACAATGCTGTAGATTTTTCTAAGATATTATTATTTTTAAATGATTACTTGCAAACATATAATTTGATCTCTCCTATTTAAAAGCACATCAGGAGATCCTGTCAGTGATTTATTGTGGAAGAAAGAGTGGGAGAGGTGGGTTATCGCTGGAATATCATCTCCTGTCTCAACAGAATTAATTCGTAGAAAGATGCAAAGTTAAAATGCTAATTTGCAGTATTTATTCCCAGAGGTCAAAACATCACCACATGGAGTAGCTGCAAGGTGGAGTTTCAGCAGGCGTTGATGCTTGGCACAGGCAATCCCTTGGGCACCTGCAGTAGCCCACCTGCTCACCCCTTGCAAAGCTGTGGGGTGGGTTATTCTGCTCTTGCCGTGAAATCCCTTGAGGAGGGTGTTGAAGCCGTTCCTTTTTTTTTCTAATCACATTTTATTTTCGATGCCCGTATGATGAGGGCAATCCACATTTTTCTGACTGGATGGCTCTCAGCCAGGGGAATTAAGACAGACATGGGAAGTTGAAGGTATAAAAGAGGAAGGAGTTGAGGACTTGATGGCCACATGACCAGTGATGTAACCATTAGGAAGAGGTATTGTGTTTCAGCCAAGAAATTCTTGGGTTCTGTGGAAGACCAGGGAAACAGTAAAGTTTTGTAAGCAATAATGTGACTTTAATCTCCCAGGATTTCTAAGGTGTTTTTTTTTTTCCCTCTTAGTTAAATTACTTCAAAGTGAGAACAGGTGGTGAAACTCGGTGTATCTATGGGCATATGATTTGTGACAAAAGAAAGAGTCTAGAGGTAAAATTCACGTTTCTAACACAGTAAATCAGTGGAATAACTTAGCTTGGGAAGTATGGGATCTCTCTTATTGCCTCTAAGTTGAGATTAATGCCTCTCTCTAAAACATCTACCACTCTCCTGCACCCAGCAGCTCTTGTGACAAGGTAGGAGTTCATAGGGCTCAAATTTGGCAGGTAATGAATCGGATCATCAAAATTATCTCTCAACACTTCTGAGTATGTACTGCCTTTGGGGAAAAAACCTTAGAAATTCAGACTGAATCACTGCGGAGGTGTTGGTGAGGACTCTCTGATCAAACTGACTGCTTGGAGCAGGGCTACTGCTTTTGCCAGATCCGGTCATGGTGTTTTCCAGCAAGGTCTTGGAAACATCTGGAGGGAGTCCCCATGGCCCCTCTGAGGAGCCTGATCTGGAGCCTACCACCCTCCTGGGAACTGGGCTTGTCTAAGGTCCAGCCTGAGCCTCCAATGCTGTCATCTGTGGCTGTTGTAATACCATCTGATACCACTGAGAAGAGTGTCTCCATCTTCCTGCCTGTCCTTCAGGTAGGTGAGGGCTACAATTAGACCACCCCATAGCCTACTCTTGGCTGGACTAGATTGGCCTGTCTCCCCAAGCCTTTCCTCACAACCACAGACCCTGATTATCTTGATAGCCTCTGCTGGGTCAACTGCTTTTCCCATGTCACCCTTAAACTTGGGACCCCAAAACTGAATGTGGCAATGAGGTGTGGCCTCCCCAGAAGATGGTATGGTAACTTCTTGCAGTCTGCTGGCCTTGCTCATCATAGTGCAGCCCAGGATAAGGTTTAGGTTACTCAGGATGAGAGTGTGCTGGAGGCTTGCTTGCTCTGGTAGCCCCTTGGATCCCACCCTAGACTAATGCCAGGCATGATGACAACACACATGCACAATTTTGCACTTTTTATTGAACTCTGGCGTTTCTGTTGGTCCCATCCTAGTGTCCCAAGGTCCCTTGGGATTGGAGCTCTACTGTTTGCTGTGGCAGTCTTCCTCTCTCATTGAGTACTGTCCACAAACTTGCTGAGGGTGCTCTCTGTCTCCTCACCCAGGTAGCTGATGAAGATATTGAACAATATTAGCCCCAGTATTGACCCCTGAGGCACTCTGCTTATTACTGGCTGCCAACCAGATGTTGAGCCATTGATTACCACGCTTTGAGCCTAGCAGCCCAGCCAATTTTCAAGCCATCTAATAGCCCTTTCATCCAGCCCCTACTTCCTCAGCCTCCAAATGAGAAAGCCGAGGGAAGACGGCGTCAAAAGCTTGATCAACCTGGCTCAGTTGAATTAAGGCCAAGTCTGAGGTTATTAACTGAAACAGCAGACATGCCTACACAACCAAATGAAGGAGTGATTGCAGTGTCTGCTGCTGTAACCAGGCTGGCTCTAGGGCATGGGAACAATAGCATTAACGTGGGTATTAGCTCTTGCTAACAAGCAGAGTAAAAGCTCCTGAGGAATTGCAGTTACGAGTCCTGCTTTCTAGCAGAAGCTGAAGTCCCTGCTCCTGTATCTTTGCCGCTCGTGCTGCCTGTGCCAGTTTGGCGGAGCGAGGCTGGGCACGCTCGCACATGCAGCAACTGCTGTTTGCTCTTGCTGCGTAATCACACCTAATAACTTTGTGCTGACGAAGCCGGCTTCTCAGGGGCACAAAGAAGCAATTAAAACCTGTATTTGAAATCATTATACGAAGGCAAACCTCGCGCCTGACGCTGCTGCGAGACCCTTGGATGGGTGAGCAAATAGCTGGGGAGATGAGGAATTCAGAGGGGAGACTGAGGCCTTTTGGTATTTATCCACTAGTTTGTGATTTGCAAGTTCACATGCATTATGGATGCTGCGTCCTCCTATTCAGGCGGACTAGTGCTGCCAGATATATTATAAAGACTTCTGATGATAAACAAAGAAGAAAACGTTTAATTGACCCAAAGTGACTATTGCTATTGGTGTCAAATATATGAGAACAAAGCTGGTCAACTTGAATCGCAGCTGGTGGAGACAGTTTAGTAAAGACCTCAGACAGCTGCGCAGTGCAATTTCTCTCACTAATGATTCTTAAATTAAGAAATTAACCCCCTTCCACAAGCATTTGGATTGCGCTGGAGTGGGAGACAGTAACAAAAATTGGACCAGAGTCCATGGTAATAGCAGCCATGGACGCTGCCAACAACCCTTATAATTTTTGAGCCTCTGTGCTTGCAGAAATGAGGCACCAGAGACTGCCAGATGTGGCCCTTGGAAGGGAAGGGCCAGTCCCCAAAGGCTTTGGTGAGCCCTATAGGGTTTATGTGCTGCAAAGTATTTCCCAGGAAGGCTGGTCGTGTCCAGAAGTTATGCCCTGTATTAGCATTGAGTTTTGTCAAGGGTTAGGGCCAGGCACTAGATGAAAGACAGATGTTCTCTACTAACTCCTCTTCTTCTCAAAGGGAATAGAAAGGGAATAAGGGAGAGAGACTGATGGGTTGGATAAGAAAACTAAAACAGCCTTAATGAAAATGATAATAATAAAATGGAATATACAAAACCTGTATTGAACTCACCCCCCTGGTGGCATTTCCATCACTGTAACTGATGCTGTGGAGCAGGCACTGGGGAAGTTCCAGACTGGACTCAGCAGCAGATGGGAATTGGGTTCAGGAGCTGAATTCTGGAACTGGAATTAGGAACATACGGGCTGGGGTCAAAAGGAGAACTGACAGTTCTCCTTGGATACCAGCCATTGAAGAAGAGACTTGAGCTTTGTGATCCCTCAGCTTTACACTGAACATACCACACATGGGATGGAATCCCTCATTGGTCAGTTTGAGGGTCACCTGTCTGTTCCACTCCCCCCCACAGGGGCTTTAACTTTCTTTTAAACCTTTAAGTTTCTGCACCCCAATGTGGCATGAGATTTAGTAATGACTTTGGTCTGTACAGGAGCAAGTCTAAGGAAGAGCCTTTCTGCACCCCCCCAACCCTTGGTAGAGACTGTAAACATGGAGTGTTACCACTGCTGGAAGCAGATATTGTGAAAATATTTCACTTAACTTCAGAAAGTGCCATCAGTTAGAAGAGACTGAGCTGAAAAGTGAAATCCCTGAACAGAATTAGTTCTGTTCTAGCTCAAACCAGGAAAAGGTTAAAGCAACTCCCTTTTCAGTAGTGTCTGACCATCTTCTGTCATCAGTCAAATCAAATTTCTGTGTTGCTGGAGCACCGCAGCGTGCAAATTTCAGTCTGATGAGCTGATGGAGCCAGCAAACATAGCACAGGCCTTATACCAGCTTCAGGATTTTATGCTGGCTTTATGGCATCTGTGTCAAGTGTGGAGTGCCACAGACGGAGGACACCTGACCAGCCTGTGACCTGTCAGTATTCTTTTGTCAAGCCATCCAAAAGTCTTGGATGAATTTGGACTGGCAGCGTGAGTTCACGTCAGATCAGTTGTCTGTCATAAAGCTGCAGCGTTTTTCAGCTGGTACCAGGAGCCCAATGCTGAAGATATTGTCCAATGGTGACCTTGCCAGGCTGTTTGCAATGTGTAGCCTGCTGCAAATGAATGAAGCTTCTGTTAGGGAAGCATCAAAGCAGCAGCAGGGCTTGGATGCAGTCTCTTAATGAGGGAAGGATGCACAGCCATGCATCCATTCTCCTTCATGTGAAAAATTCTTCAGCCCTCTCCTGGGTAGGTCTGTTCCCTGGGCTTCATGGGCTAAGACAAACTGAGCTTTGGGCAGACTTGATCGTTGAACCCTGTGATTCGAATAATTGCTACTAGTCATGTCGCAGTCTCGTTGCGTGTTGTCATTGTCTTTGATTTGACTACCTTTGAATGCGAGCTTGAGATCGTGGAGGTCAAGATGTTGCAATGTGACAGAAAACTTCAAAGCTCTTGGAGAATCTGTAAATTCTGATGCGTCTTGGACTGTGTCTTTAGACTGCCTGTAAAAATGCTGGGTTTTTTACCAGTTCATCTTCATGTTCTTTCTAAAGGCATCCAGAAATGGGGACGCCTGGAGATATTTTCTTTAGCTTTTCCTAGATGTTCATCTCCCATCAACAAGAAATGCCTGATGTGTTTATTTTTGTGTGAGATCTTCTAATAGATTGCTTTTACCCCCTCTGAAACAACAGTCGCTGATTCTCTTAAGAGAGAGTTCATGCTTCTTCCTCCCATCCTCCTGCAAAAGCTTTGTTTTTATCTTCTGCAGTGATCTGTGGATTGATGTGATTTCTTTCCTTCATGCCTTTTCCAAGAATTCTCACTTATTCACCAGATTTAACAGTTCTGTAGTACTTTGAGAGATTCAGAAAGAGCAAAAGTTCCCTCAACACAAAACCTTTGGTATTTCCAGCCATCTCCTCGCTTCTATCTAGGTCAATACCTGTTTAGGGCATAAAGCTCAATGCATTGTGAGCTGCCTCTCTGGCTACCCTGTGCAATCGTTTCTGTTCTCTTGGAGTCCAGCATATTATCTGCTGTATCAGATATGACTGAGATGCCAAAACATATTAATTACCTTACTAAAAAACTTGCACAGAGCTTTGATGTCGTAATTGTACAGATATTCTTGTTTTCTGTGATTTCTTCTTTAACATCATAGTGGTTACAGTGCCTTGTGCTAAGATAAATTTTTAGTTATCTTTGGAGTCTTGGATCTATCCTTCACTGTAGTACCAAGATTGAGCTGTTGCCACTGAATAATGCTCACAGAGGTACCTTTCTATAATCCTTATTGCATGGAGGTATCATTTGAAACCCTGAAAGGCGCTGACTATGTTCCTCTCATTTTCCCTGGCTCATCACCTCTCCCTGCAAACCTGCCTCTGCTCCACATCTGTGAGCTTTCCTCAGGTTAATGATGAAGTCAAGATGATTAGTTCTCTGAAAGTGGCTAATGAAGATAGTGGAGGATGGGGTACTTCAGAGATGCTTGGCAAATGGTTATAGCAGCTCTGCTATGTACTCAGAGACTTCTCCACATGATCATAGAATCGTTTGTGTTGGAAGGGTCCTTAAAGCTCTAGTTCCAACCACTTGACATAGGCAGGGACACCTTCTACTAGACCAGGTTACTCAAAGCCCCATCCATCCGGGTCTTGAGCACTTCCAGAGACAGGGAATCCACAACTTCCCAGGGCAACCTGTTCCAGTGTCTCACTGCCCTCAGAGTGAAGAACTTCTTCCTAATTTCTAACCTAAATATTAGGATCCTGATAAACTTATAATATACATAGGATTCTGAAAAACTTGTAAGGGAGGATGTTTGGTGTTTGACATCTTCAAGGCTTTTCACATCTGGGAACCCATGTTGGATCTGAAGTTCCCTTTGTAGTCTGCTAAAAACAGTAGTCTCAAGCATTTTCTTGGACTTGGGAAAATTCAAAGAATCATAGAATGTTTGGGTTGGCAGGGACCTTTCAAGCTCATCTAGCCCAACCCCCCTGCACTGAGCAGGGACATCTGCAACTAGAGCAAGTTGCTCAGAGCCCTGGCCAATCTCACCTGGAATGGTTCCAGGGATGGGGATTGACCGCCTCTCTGGGCAACCTGGGCCAGGGTCTCACCACCCTCACTGTAAAAAATGTCTTCCTTCTCTCTAGTCCAAATCTTCCCTCTTTTAGTTTAAAACCATCACCCTTTGTCCTGTTGCAACAGGCTTCCCTATTAGTAGTTTTACTGCAGAGCTCTTCTTTCTGCATCTGCAGAATGCTCTTGCAGGAGATGGTCTCAGGTTTTCCTGTGTCTAGGAGACCTGCCACCAGACACTCCTGCATCACTTCTGCAGCAATTCCCTTGGAAGCCTTTTGTCTTTCTACCCCTTTCCTCTCCTAAGGATCGTTACACCTGTTTCCGGAGCTATGCTTAGATCTTCCTGTTCCTAAGACTTTTTTTTTCATCATCTTTTGGGCTATATGCCACTATTGTTGAGCTAGACCATGCAAGCACAAGCTTTTCTTCAAAACTTCAATCTCTTTTCAGTTTGGACAGGTGAGCCTGTTTTGATTGACTGAGGCTTCTCTTGACGTAGCTCCTTTCAGCCAGCAATGAACAGGCTGCTCTGCCTGCCTACGTTTTATCTTTATTTTTTAATTTTATTCTGGATGGGAAAGATATGTTGTCTTAAATCCTTGCTGACTGCTTAAAATTCTCCCACATCTTCGGAGTGTTTAATTATTCCCCTTCAGGAACGGGTTTTAAATTGACTGACTTCCTTTAAGGCTGTGATTTCACATGTAACGACAGCACTGCTTAAATTATTATAGGCTGGCTGGCTCCCTCCTTCATGCAGCTGACTGACCTGGGAGAAGCAACACTTCAAAACCAACCTTCTCTCATCCATCTGGGTTCAACCCAATGGGGTCCCTTGCCCTGGTCACTCCCCAGCCACACAGATGCAGTGGGGAAGGGGCACGGAGCATCCTCTTGTAGCGGAGGTGCCAGCTGATGGTGGCATAAAGTGTGGGTGGTATTTTGGTCTTAATTTTGTCTCAAGCTCCTTTCACCGGGGGGATTGCTGATGTTCATTAGCAGCTAATTGGTACTGGCGAGCTGTGACTTTTACCCCACAGTTCCGCAGCTACTCTGGCAGCAGCCGCTGATGCTTAATTGCTAAGTCTGAGTGAAGCCGTGGGTTCACAGAGATTGCCCGAGTTCTGTTATCTGCCTTCGCTTGACAATTACATGTAGTTTTGATTAGTAAAATTTTGATGGGTTTTACTGTTCTGTTTCTTTGATGTTTTGAGAAAGCTTTAGCCGCGCTGCTGAGCCGCTCCTGTAAAGCTTGCCAGAGCATTATTTAGGCACAGGAAAATGGAAGCTGCATCTGGACCAGTGCTGCTTGGAGAGGCCGTTTGCAAAGCAGATTTTCGCTCCCGATGGTCGCCATCTGAGGCAGAAATTATGGCTGACATATTTTGCCTGAGAACTAGTTTTAATTTGTTGGCTTGCCTGATTGAATAAAAATTGACCGTAAAATGGCACACTTTTGACTTCCTAATCTGTTTGCATGTGCATCTTTGTGGGTAAATGCGGAAAATAGAGTGAGCTCATTGCTGTCCACCTGCTAGCTAGCATAGCACAATTGGGAGGAGCAGACTCGTGGTTTTCCGTGGTCCATTTTGACCCAGTAGCTCTCCCTGTCCCAGTGCTTGAGAAACTATTCAGCCAGTTTAACAGACTCAAAATCCTGTGCAAAAATCCAGCAACTCAAATCCAGGAGCTCTGGTCATATGAAAGTGTATTTTTTTAGGTCATTCTGCGATTGGCAATTTCAAGACCATAGTTTTGTGACCTTACACTTTTCAGTATTGTCTCATCTGAGACAAGTCCAGCTGTTAATTCTGCCAGCTTCACCTCTGGGTCCAAGCGCTCCTGTTTCGGTAATTGCAGTAAATGAGCCAAAGTCTCATCTGAGATCTGGCTGAACTATCTCTGTCTCAAAACAGCCCTGAAATGGGAAGCCCAGCATGTCAGCTGGTTGCCTCTTCTAAGGCCAGGCCGTACCACATTGGTTGAGATGCTGTATGTATTGAGCTTCCCCCAAGTAGACACGTGCCTGGTGTGGGACAGAAATACACATCAGATGCTGCAGAGCTAAAGTCATGTGGCATGTCTCCAGGTATGAGATGTGTGGTTGGTTCCTCCTCCCTGGTCATTGTGGTCCCCTTTCCCTCTCTCCTGGGGGGATAGCCTGGTTGGGTGGTCATCCTTTGTTTGTGGAAGTCTCTGCAAGTTGCCCAGCATAGGGCTGAGGGCACCAGTGCTGCAGAGACACAGCTTATACAGCAGCAAAATGCTGCTGTGTTTTCTTCTCAGTTCCTCACTTGGTACTTCCCAGCACTTCAGATGGATGTCCTGGCAGAGCCTCCCATGCTCCATGAAGCTGGGCTCCCTGGCTGCACCTGAGGCTGGGTGACTTCCTGGGCCAAGCAAATGTGGATGGGATGGCAGGAGCCATTGACTTTGAAGCCTGCAGCTATGTGGAGCTTGGCTTTTTGTGCTTGTTTTGTTTTTAATAAGGAATTCCCTGGTTGCTACGTTATATGAAATCTTGCAATTTATTTTTTTCTTTCTCTCCCCCCACCTTTGAGCAATGCCAGGACTTGCACGTACAGCTTCTCCTCTGATGACTTCCATAACATAAGTCTTGAGACTAGCTTAGCCCAGCTTCTGAAATCCAAAGCTTTGCTTTATTTCATGTCAAATTTGTGGACCCCATCAGGCATTAAACTTCTTGAACTAGAAGAAGGGATTTTTTGATAATCGTGACTTTTTTTCTCTGACTTCCAAGTTCTGTAAGCTTCTCTCTACAGAGTCTATGACCAAAACCATCACAGAACTGGCTGAGCTAAGAGCTGAGAGAAGTCCGAATTCTCTCAAGCAAATGCTGCTTGAGATTAGCAAAGTTCAAAGGATCCAGCTTGAAAGTGTCCTACAAGAAGCAGTTGCACTACAAGTAAAGGTAGACTATGACATTTTAGAGAAAAACAGTAAATGAGCTGGAAGGTTTTCTTATCAGCAGCTCTGGCTGTAGCCAGGTGTCGGCTTCCCTTGCTGCTCTCTCCACCAGTTTTCCCCCTGCTTGGAAAGGAGCTCTGACCTGCTCTTCATTTTATGCCCATGGCTGTCCTGCTTTACAAAAACCTGTGTCTGATTCCTCTCCCTGTTCCTGCTCCCCCACCATGTATTTCTGGCGGTGTGCTTGCCCAGGGGACTTCACATATACTAAATAACTGGGGAGAAAATGGGGATGTGTTCCTACTGCTCTCCAAATCCAGATCAGGTGCAGAGCTGTGATTCAGCCACATGTGACACAAGGTGGGAGAAGGACATGAGAACTGAAGCAAGGTTTGGGATGTGTCCTCAGGTGAGGGTTGAGGAAAACAATTTTTAAGGGGAAAAAAACCCTCAATGTTTTTTTGACCTTGCCTTTTGCCCTTGCAGATACTGCACCACTGTTTGGTCTGTGATACCTGGATGACAAAAACTGTCCTGGTCCCAGAGCAAACTTGCTCATCCAGACATGGAGAGGCATCTGGTACTTCATGCAGAGAGGAGATACATCAGTGTGCCCCCTCAGAGCAGCTCCCCCAGTTTCCTCAAGCCTGGACCAGACTTGTAAGAAGGAAACTCAGCAAGCTGGGAAAGGAAAAAAAAACAACATTGCTGAGACAGGTTTGATTTCCCTCTCCCTTCTGGGGTAGGGGGTATTATTTGGAGAATAGATTAATAAATCCTTTCCCCAGTGCCAGTAACATCTACTGGCAGCCAGTTTGCTCGAGGGCTAACCTGGCAGAAGATCCCAAAGATGAGAGTTCTCATGAATACTGGTAAGATCTTCACCCTGAGGAAATAACGTGTTTCCTTTCCAGCCGAAGCTGAGGAATCTAATTGCACTGTTCTTCCTAATTGAAATGAAAAATGCTGCTGTATCAACCCACTGAAAATATTGCGAGCTTATGCCTTACTAATTTACTGTGGGAGCTGCACCCTGAAATGTGAATGAAATTCTGAATAAGATTGTTTGAGGTAATTCACAGGTTTTGATTTGAAATATTTTATCTTTTTGTTTAAATTTGTTGTTACAGGGCAGGATGACAGTTTGAAGATGATACCTCATTTTAGATTTTACAGATCCTATAAGTGTGAAAATGAATGAAACCTAAGTGTGTAATGTTGCATATGATTCAATTATTATCTTTCAGCTAGGTCCAGAGAGCTTCTCTAACACTAATTCTAGGATGGAGAGGCAGAAGGCAGCACATAGAGGAAGCACAGAGCAAGAGGAACTCTAGCAAGGAAACTACTGACCCTGCAAAGGACAGAGCTTCTTGAGTATTCAATGGTGTAAGCCCCAGAGCCCGACCTAGAGTTTGCCAAGCAAATGCATTTCCATGGTGAGCATGTTTATTGGTGTCGGGTGCATCTCCTCGGCTTGTAGAGTGGGCCCCTCCCCATGGTCCTGTGCCCATCACAGCCCACCGTTGCTGCTGGAGGGACCCTTCCTACCTAAACAGCAACCCTCAGAAACACCAGCTCCAGCATTGGCTTAGGAAGGAGAGCAGCACATGTGCAGAGTTGTGTGGTTTAGGTTTTGGTGACTGGAAGGGTGGTTGTTTTTAAAAGGAATTTATTTTTTTTTTCTCCTCAAGTGCTACTCTATTTTTTGTTCAAAACCACACTTTGCCTTAAGGAGGCTGTTTGTCACTGGGTATCCCTGATGCTGCTCCCAGAGGAACCAGAACTGCAGGCAGTGGAGATGAATCAGGTCTGCCAGGATAATTGTGGCAGATAAGAGAGAATTGAAGCCTCCAGCCCAGTGTGAGAGAGAAAAGCCTGCTGAAGAAAGAGAGACTGGCTCTCGGCACTGGGAGACGCAGCGTGCAGCCAGCCTGGAGAGCAAGAACCAGCACGCCCAGCCTGAATCAAGAAGGCTTTTTCCATACGCCAGCCACGCACACACCTCAGCTGACAGCACTTGCTTTCCAATGACAGAGAGAGAGAGAGGAAGAAAATGAGAGCTGGCTGGAACATGGACTCCACAGTGAGAGCTCAGAAACAGCATGAAAACCATCAGGAACGTGAGGGGGGAGGAAAAAACATTACCTGCAGCTCCCAGTGCAACTGTGCAGGTCTCTGTGCCTCTTATAGTTCCCCCATCAATCTGCCAGAGCTGTGCTTTGCCTCACGGAGCTGCCTCGACCAGGTGGCTATTGCTGGGTCACCTTTCGTAAAGGATTTGTGTCAACGTAAGCTGTGGTTACCGGGTCACAGTGGAAGTGCAGAAAGCAGCAGTACGTCGCTGGGTTTGGGTTTTTTTGATTTTCCCAGCATTTGTTCCCAGATTGCCACACCAGCACTGCAGCGACACTGTCGCTTAGGCCAGTTATCATGGTAAAACTTCACAAATGCATGGAGCTGCTGCTCTTTGTCTGGGCTGAGGGGAAGGACCTGCTGCTGTTATCTTTTGCATTGTGCAGCAGACACCCAGCTGAGAACCAGGCTGGAGCTGCCCCAGGTTTTGGACTTGGACAACCCCTTTCTTTGCAGCTTTGTATCCTGGCACAGCAGCCCGCTCCTGCTGTTATGAGGATTCACTTGAAAATTTCCCCCTTGATGCCCAGCAGGTTTCAGAAGCTCTGCGTGGGGACCCTCCCCAGCAGGGAACAGGGGTGGGTCTGCCCTTCCCCCAATGAGATGTGACTCTTTGTCACTCTGCATGTGCTTCATGCTGTGTCTCCATGGCTCTGCCTTCAGTACTGCCTGATGTTATGGTGGCATGGCTCGATGCAGCCCATGGCTCCGTCTGTGCTCCCTGCCAGGCAACCCAACCTAACTGCTCTGCTGCTTCGGCTCCTGAAAGCATTTGCACCCAGTGAGCACCCTCGGGTGCAATGCTGTGAACCCAGATTACTGCCACAGCAGCTGCTGCTTGGCATGGGGGAGGCAGAGAGGGTTGTTTCCCACTGTGGGTGAAGGTGCTTTGCAGCAGGACCCCATTTTCCTGCCTTACCCTCTCCTCTGTCTGTGCAGGAGCAGCGGAAGGATGTTAAGGTACCTCAAAGAGGAGCTGAGTGACCTGAGGCTTAAGCAAAGAATGGTTACGAAGGTGAGACAAGCACCCACATCAGCAGTGACTGCAAAACAGTTCCTTAAAGGCACTCTCCTTTCCTC
>WTSP01018626.1:39835-57902 GCA_025331215.1 Actenoides lindsayi
GATGAGATCCTGGAGACCTGTGGGCTGGAGCTGAATCCATGGAGGAGGGGACATGGGGCTGGACCTGACCATCCCATCCATCTGCCAAAACCACAGTCCACACCCTCTCTGCTCTATTTTACTGCAGCTCCCCTTTCCCCACCATGCCCCACCCCAGGGGAAAGTGACTTGCAGGGGGATTTGAAGCTTGTGGGCCTTCCCAGGGTATCTGGGATGGCTGGAGGGGTGTGCTGGGAAATCCTGTGGCTACAGAGATCAATACCACAACATAAAGCCATTTATACCACTATAAAAGGAGCATAGAGACTGGAATTAGTTGCACTGAAATGTCTGTCGTGGAGTATTAATTAGGTTACTAAATATGTCACTGCGAATGTATTTTACAGGCAGCATAAATTTCTGTATTAATAAGGAGCATTTCTGGTCCTCTCTGTGGCTGCTCATCACGGCATGAGCTCTGCTGGCACAGGGCTCCCCTGGCCCGGCGATGCTGCTGGGCTCCTTCGGTACCACATCCCTGGCACTGTGCTTGGCAGAGGTGTCCTGATGAAAATACCCTTTATTCTCCCACAGGAAGCAGAGGAACAGCTCGGCCCCAGGGCTAGGAGTGTTGGCAGGTCAGAATCTGGATCCTTCCCTCATTAGGATAGGGGAAGAATCTCTCTGCCCTTGTAAGACCCCACCTGGAGTACTGCATCCACTCCTTTAAGGTCCCTTCCAACCCAAACCATTCTATGATTCTGTGATTCTATGAAGACGTTATTGGAGTGGTAAGCCAGGTCCCCTTTGCAGGAGAAAGTGAGGGATCTGGAGGGGCTTTGGGGTTTCCCCACATGACTCTGCTGCCATGCAGTGGGATGCACAGCCCAGGATGATGTGCATTGGCTGTATGTGTGGGGTGGACCCATACATTGAGACTGGACAGGGGTTGTGGTCTCTAAGCATCTTGCTTGGACTCTGGGCTTCAGGGCCCTCCAGGGACAGTAGTTGGAGGTCAAAGTACCATCAAAGATCCAGGCACCCTCCAGATGCAGATACAGGAGTGTAGTTCTGGACCTAGTGCGGTTGCTTTGCTCTGTCCCATTTCAGCACTGCTCCCTTGTACCTCTGCTTCGATCAAACACTTCTTTAAGCAGAGAAATTCAGATTTCCGGTTGCTTCAGCTTATTTTTGGCTCTTGCAGTGAAAAAGTTTAAAAAAAAAAAAAAAAAAAAAGAAAAAGAGATGTAAAGCCTTCCCAGAAATGTGAGCTCCTGCCTCTGCGCTGCCCAAGGGGCTCCTGCCGGCACTTGCACCGGCAGTCGGAGGGTCGAATCTCATCTGTAAGTCACCCTGCCCCTGGCTGTTGTGGGGTGGCCGCAGAAGGGAAGCAATCCTGATTTTGCATGAAATATTTAACTGTATCTGAGCTACAGCTGGCACACGTCCACTGCAAACAAACAGCCGCGGAAGAGCTGAACTGTCAGTAAATGTCGGTGGAAAGAAGGGAGGAGAGACATAGCTTTCAACATTAAAAAGATCACTGCAGCTTGCTGCTTTGAGTTGAACGGGTCTCCAAGGGCCAGGCTTTGACCCAGCAGCCCTGCTGCTCAAAGCCAGTTTGGACAAGCACATATCGATAGGACAGTTATTGAATTGGTGACACTTGATTTTGAATTTTTTTTCTTTTTTTTCTTTGGTGAGGCAGACGAAGACAGAAGCAAATAGACACGAGGAAAGAAAAGGGCACTGAGAAAAAGGTAAAAATATCGTTTCCCGTATCGTTTGGCTTAGTTGCTGAAAAATGTCAAGCCTACAACCTGCTCTTGTTTCAGATTTCAGAGGAAAGCTTTGGCAGAGGGCTGGCAGCAACCAGCGAGTTTACCATGGGATCCAAGCCAGACACTTCTTAGGGAGGCAAACGAGATGACAGGAGGAAGCACAGGAGATAATCCGGGGATGAAGAGGTGCACGCGACGCAGGGCTGGCAGCGGGGATTCCAGGTTCACGACGCTTTCCTTCTGCCAAGTCGGTCACCCCAGTAAAGGAAGGGATGTCACTGGGACACCGGTCTCGACCCAGGGGTTGGACCATTCCCTGTTCAGAAGTCCCTGCTCCTGAGCCATGTGCATGTCTATATAGAGGATTTCTCCTTCTTTTGCTGCAATGCTGGTGACTCACACAAAGCTTGAGAAGAAAAAAAGAAAAATATTCCTAAACATTGTTATTTTGGGTTCATGAAAAACAGATTGTTCACTAGGTAACAAGAGAACAACTTGCCAGGCACATGTAGAGGTCATGATGACTGTGATTCATCTTGCTAATCTAGCAGGTATCTAGAGCCATTTTAAATGTCTGTGTGCTTGGCAGTGATTCATATCAACGGCTCCCAAACACCTTTCCAAAACCACAAGATTTCTTCTCTCCTCTGTGATTGTTGTTCACACAAGGTAAGGAGAAAGCAGTCAAGACCTTGCCAGACAACCACCTTCACCTGAAGACAAGAGGATTTGCACAAATCTATACTTAATATCTGTACTCAAATAGGAAAATAAGAACATGCTGCCTCCCTATACACTGCATGACACAGAACTCCATGATGGGTCTCCTATTTGCATCTGAGTCACCGTCCAGCATCAATATCTTCGCAACCTTCACACACAGCTGGACCAGAAGCACCTCCAGGATGCTTCTCTGGGACACATCTCCAGAACAAGACCCCAGGAGAGCAGCAAAGCTTCTTCACATGTGCTGATCACATAAATGCAGGTCTTCATCTCAGGAGTGGTGTCAGGACATCGGGAGAAAGCAGGAGAGATGTTCAGGGAGTCTGTAGGAACCTGAGGCTGGATAAATGTAAGATAAAATGAGATCCTCTAGAGAGACTGCTGTGCAAATTAAACCAAGGGACTTCAGATTCAGACTACAGTCAATGGGAGTGGGTAGATGGGGCATGTGTGGGAGATTGCTTAGTGCATGGACTACAGAGCAGGGAGAGTGAAGGGGGACAGGGGAGATTATGTAGGTTGCTTGGAGAGGTGGAGAAAAGACGATCGTATTCCTTTTTCATATCACATGTGGTATTTGGAGGAGTGGAGAAACAGAAGAAGGCTGTCTAGACACCACCAGCTTCCTTGGCATCACCAACATGTCCTACGTTGCAGGTTATTGCCTCAGCATAGAATCCATGAAGTGCCTGCGGGTCATTCTTCAGGACCATGCACTCCCACCACTTCCCTGATGTGCACATGAGATTGAGGGGTGCAGGGTAAAGTCACTATTCACTTCTCATGGGTAGAGGGAGCCTGACCTCTTCCCATCCTCCCCTTCCCACCATGTGGTAAAGAGATCCTTTCAAGAGAAGGTCCACTGGCAGATCAGATGCTGAAAATAGAGGTTGGATGGCATCTTGGCAGGTGGGGTAAGTGTTGGTGCATGTAGGTGTCCTGGTAAAGTCCTGGAGGGCTGCACTGTGCCAGCCAAGCCTCTGCCATCTCGGTAGGCTGGGAGTTAGTCATCTGTATTGTCAAGACAGCACTGGGATAGATCTCACCTAAATAGGGACAGAGAAATCACATCCGCTCTGCTCATTTAGTATTAAGGAAACCAATACAGGTTAAATCCACAGAAAAAGATGAACAAGTCCTTTCAAACTGTCTTTATAAGGAAAAGCATGGGTACCACTGCCATTTGTATTCCAGGGAAGAGTTCTTCAGCCTGAGCTTTAATGTCAACACATTGAATTAAAGGGTTTTTCATTAGTTAAGAGGAAGGTGAAAATCATCTTCTGCTGAAATGTGATTTGCAGCGGTAAGCTGCAGGGAGATGATTGTGCCGTCTTATGCAACAGGTTTCTGCTCTTCCCCTAAGAGTGTAAACAGGAAGATCCTGACACAGAAGATGGAGAGTTCGAGTCCAGGGCTTTCTTGAGCAAATGTAGGAAGCAGGAGAGCTTTCAGGTCTCCACTATTGTCAATCTCTGGCCTCCCCAAAAAGATGGAGCTTAAGAACGATCCATGACCTCAGGTTCAGAGCTTGGCCATGTCTTGAGCCTGGGGACCAAATGTTTTAAGATGACTTTGGATTTGAGAGGCAGCTTGATAGCATCCCATAGGCAGGATCCAGAGGCTAGCTGGGTCCAGGATAAGTTGCTCACAATGTACCCCACAGCATGCGCACGGGTTGCCAAAGGCTTGAGATGCACAACAAGAACAAGTTACTTTGGGGTTTGCTTTTGTGGACAGACCTTTGAAGAACTCAGCCTGGCAAAAAGGATTCAGGCAGTCAGGATCAGCCAAGATGGAACAGAGGTTCCAGGTCCAGCACATAGTAGGTGGTTTTCTTCCCCTGCTGCAACAGAGGAAGGGCCCCTTAGCAGCTCTGGAGGATGTAGGGATGCGTGCGTGCATTCGTTCAGCAACCAGAAACACCTATAGGCAGCTGCATACACTCTATTTACACATTTTTACTGGGGTGTTTTCATCTTTTATTACACTATAAAACAAGAATAAGTGATCGGAAACAAAAGAATTTAGTTATCATCTGCCAAAAACAAGACGGAGAGAGAAGCACTGCAATAAATTGAGCAGTCCATAAAAATTTCCAGTGTATTAACAAAAGTGCTGCAGAGTAGACAACAGGTAATGATAAAGCTGAACATAATTACTGAAGAAAAAATTTATTTTAAAATACTTGGTTATTCTCAGTTGAGAAACATTGCTGATCTGCAGTTTAGTTGGCTGGATGAAATAATATCCGCATTAAGGTGAGGAAAAACAGAAGCAAGCCTGAATTTGGCAGCAAATCCTACCCAGGTCACATTTAGGAAGTGGGAGTAGCGGGGCCTTTCTTTTCCATCAGATCACTCTGCATTTTTACCATACCCTCTGAATACACGGCTGACACCTTCTCCGGCCCAATTAAAGTGACACAGTAAATCTCTGCAAATAGGCTGCCTGCTGCAGCCCTTCTCCACGATCCCAGCGTACCAAGTAATAAGTTTCTCCTTCTTTTTTTTTCTGACACAGGCTATGAACCCACAACTATACGCCAGAGACACAAATTCTCAAAGCCTAAGTGCAAAACTCTGTAGGCTGCTCGGCTTAGGGCTTTGTTAACAAAATCCGGATGAAAACTCCTTCCAATTGTCCCTTTTATCAATTTTCCCAGCCGGTATGAGATGTGGAGGCTGAACATCGAAACACTGTGCTAGTTAGAGGATTCAGAGCGCGTTGACCAAGTCATTTTAGTTAATCAATTACCCATTCCATGGTCTAATAGCTCTTTAGATCTCATTTCGCTTAGCGAAACTGAGAACTCAAGTGCTCGACTATACCGTTTATTAATGAAAATTCGCTTTATAGTGATTTTAAAAATTATGGAATGGAAAATAAAGATGATTAACGGTGCCTGCAAAGATTCAACAGATGTATATAAGGTTTTTGGAACTTCGTTGTGAATCTAATCGATGAATAAATGTTATATCAGAATTAATATTAACAAAGTGGTAACTTATTCTAATTATTGCATAACCTATTTTGGAGGGGTAATTTTTATATCAGCATGAGCTGTTGGTCTTTAATCTTTCATTAATTTCATTCATAGCCTTTTATTAATTTGCCAGTCAAGCTTTATATTTGAATTAGAAGCTCTGGGACTTGGACACGTCAAGTCAACCAAACAATTTCAAAATCAGGCTTTAGGAATTTAGACAGTTACTTCATTACTGCATACACTGCTCACAACAGCCTTTTCCTCCTCATGATACTCATGGTCACACCCTTCTCCTCATCCATTTTGCTCCTTCTGTAGCCTTAATTTTTTCTATGAGTAGGTGCACCAGAAAAAAAAGGATCTTACAGAAAAAAGGAGCATATGGACTGTGAAATAAAGGACAGGTTGGCATTGCATGTGGTCTACTAGCCACACCAAATTTGTAGCTCAGCTCTAATTGGTGCAATTCTTCGTTATCAAGGTGTATCTTTGCCAGTTTGCCTTCAGATACAGAAAGGAACAGGCGGATCCTCTCCTGACACAGCTGCTGAGTGCTGCTGAACCACTTCGTGTTTGCTTTTTCCTCTGTCACCGTCCGTCACCAGCACTCGTGCCCCTTCCTGGCCCTGGCCACAGCCATCCAGCACACACGTGGCAGGATAGGACATGCACCCAGGGATGTGCTCACAGGTGCCATCCTCTGCGGCACTGCTCTCTTCCTGCACCCAGGATCTCTTCTCCGCATGCCAACCCAGACATGGCCATATTCGTCATATTTATGAGCACAAGGCAGTGTTAAGGCTCCGTGTGGGACAAGGGAGAGGAAGATAAACTTATCACACCAGGCAGGAACGCATATGGGCATAGCTGGGTCACTCCTATCTGCATTCAGGGGTTTCAAGCCCATGCATCTTTGTTATGTGCTGCTTGTAATGCTACTATCTAGTGACCTTAGCGCCCAGCTACCGCCTTGTGGGTATGAATATCATGAATATCAAAGGTGCTGCGGTGTTTACATTGAGTTAGAAAATTGATCCCACCCACAGGCACTAGCTTGTTTTCCGAGGTTCATATCCTTGTTATTAGTAATTTATAGGCAGCATTTGATATTGCTGACAGGGTGGGGCAAGGAGCAGCGGCAGGAATTGCTGTCAGCATGATGACATGCATACGTAACTCAGGGGCCTTAGGATGCTGGTCAACTCATACCGTATAAGACCAAAACGATGCCTTTCCTCGGGTGTGCAGCCTTATCTCTCTTGCATTGGCTATAGCAACTCTGCAGAGTCAAAACAACCTGCTGCTCAAGCTGCAAACTAACATCACCAAAAAAAAAAATTCATTTTCTGTGGAAGGCCAGCTGTGAAACAGCACCGTTAAATCTGGGCAACCTGCTGTCTCAAATGCTTTTCTCACTCACAGGTAAGAGAGCAAATGGCTTCTTTGAAATAGAAGACATTTCAAGCAGGAGCAAGGACCACTGGCACAGCAGAGTTGGAGGCACAGGAGTCCAACAATGAGCAAATCTTGTTGAGACTCTGCCCGTCCTGGCCAGGCTGCAGGTTGCCGTGAAGCTGAGGTACAACCTGTGTGGTTCAACCCCATGCCACCCGTCAAGTGAAACTGTTCACCAAAGCAGATAGCCAAGCAGATACCCAAGTGTTGTATTGATTCCTAAAGAGACAGAGAGTCAGGGACTTGGGATAGAGAGGAGCAGGTGCTGAGACGGGGCTTAAAGGGGCTGAGCAGACTCAGATTTCCCTCCGTAAATGACGAGTTCAGCATTGGACCTTGAGAAGCCCATGTATGTTCCCTGTCCAGGGTCTGCTGAGCACCAGCTTGGCCCCGAATTGAGCTGGGCTTTGTCCTCCATCTAAACCCCATTGGTCCCTTATCTCCCAAGGTGGAAGCTTCCAGAAGAAGAAGCAGCAGGAGACATTCCTTTGGAGTCACACTGACATTTTAATATCTCTGTGTGCCTGTGATGAGAATCTGACCCCAGCCAAGACAAACTGAAGCTTCAAAACTCCCCTTTTTCTGCAGAACACAGTTGGAGGGGGTGAGAGGATCTGGTGGCTCCTAGCCCCTTGCAACGGAGGCACAGCCATGACTAGTTTGCAGGTGCCTCTGCTCTGCACATGTGGAGCCAGTGCCGTGGCACTGTCCTGCTTTCATCTTTGGGGTGTAAGTGTTGCAGTTCTGGCAGTAGCCTGAGGGCAAATTGTTCTGGAAAGTTTCAGCAAAGCAGGTTCGACTACTTCAAAGTAGGAAGTGGATGACAAAAATACGTAATTGCCTTCTTAAGAAAATAAAAAGCAACTTTTTTTTTTTTTGGCAGATTGGCAAGTATACACTTCCTACGCACTTTCCCTTCTACCCAAAACATGATTCCAGCCTTATTTTTATTTCAAGAACTGTGAATTATGAAAGGGTTCTTCCCTCCCTCTTCCTCTGCCTTTTTCTCTCTCCCTCCAACTCTTTCTCTTCCTCCCTGTTCCTAACCAGTATTATGTTCGTTTATAACCTTCACAGGCAGACCTTGTTCTAATTTACTTTATACACACGTTGCAGGGCCCGCAGGACAAGGATTGGGTTGCTGCTGCTGTGGCTTTATGAATAAATCCTTTTACAAAGCAAAATCCCCCTGCAGTGCCCCAGCTGGGTGATATGTTTTACTAAATCCCGGTGCCCCTCGTCCCGTACTTTTCCAGGTGAGAGGTGCTTGTGCATGCCTGGAGCCCAAAACAAGCTACCACATACCCTTAGCCATAGCCCAGCCCATGGGATGTCCCTTGGCACACCCTGGGGCATCTCTTGCCACCGGTGCCCACTCGCTGCCGGCACGCTGGGGTGCTCTGTGTCTCTGTGGTGGGTCAGGCTGCTCACCCTTGAATGGGTGATTACAAATCACCCTCCTCCCGAAAAGGAGAGTCTAGCCATGAAGCTGTGCTTGCTGTCAGCTTCATGTGGCCTTTGTAGACACCCAGGGCTTCTCCAGCTATGCCTGCTTGGAGGAAGATGTTGTGTGCCACCTTCACACAAATGCCAACCTGTGATGCCAAACTAAGTAGGAAGGTGGCACGCATCAGCACCGGGAGGTTTTCCTGCCTCTTACCCACTGGTCCCCACAGGTTTGGTTGCAGATGTGTGCAGGCAGCAGCATCGCTGCTCTCTCGTTAACCAGCCTCACTCCCCACAGTCCGCTGAGACAGGAATGCTGAGGAGTTCTTGTGTCCTGCACATCCCCTGTGGCCTTTTGCAACATGAAAACTAGTATGTCTTTCATGCTATACCCAAGAAAATTCAAAGAACTGTCCCAAATCAAATCCTTCCAGGACAATTAAGGTAAGCATTAAAAAAGTTGTCCATTTAATTCTTCCTTGGAAGAGGGGACCAGTTTTTAATCTCCCTCCCTTACCTCTGGCCCATCACTAATCTGCAGTGGAGGCTCATTCACTCAGCTCTCAGCCCTTTGGTCGTCCTCAGGTGGTGTCTTGTGCTGCTGAGATACAAGGAGGTCTGATCCAAAAAGCAGCCGACAGCTTCTGCTGAGCATGTCAGCCCATGCCAGGCAGCATGCTGGCTCTCGTCCTGCCTCACCAGCCACCCATTGGGAGCCCCGCAAGCTCTTGCTGGGCAGCGGCTGTTGTCAAAGGCCATGGTCCTGGGCTGCTGGGAGCTTGAGGTTCAGGGCAGGGAACCCAGCTGTGCTGAGAGCTGTGACAGCTGCTGCTGGTCGCAGATGACAGGAGACTTTATAACACTTGTAATTGGTAACCTGGAGACAGTAAGATGGGATGCAGCTCTGGAGGAGCCTATGGAGAATCAACATGAGTGTGATGGGTCCTACCACTCCCAGGGGCTTCTCCTCCTGTCTGAGCTAGGCAGCAATTTCCAGCATGGTGGTGTAGAGCACATGGCTCCCAGCTCCATGCTAAGCTCCTGCCTGCACCCCTTGCTCTGGAGCTGTCGCCATCTCTGCTACAACCAGCACTGTGCTGTGCCTGTCACAGTATCTGTCTCCGTGGCATCATTTCCCCGTCTCCAGCCCTTCAGGATATCTGTGGTCCTGGCAGAAAGAAAATGCACTGGAGACCACGCACAGTCCCTGTGGTCCCATCCCCACATGGTGAGACAGTCCTGAGCCTGGGCTTTGGCAGAGGAAGTTGTCATGCTGGTGTCCAGCATGGACACTTTTGGAGACTGGGGACCGCCTCCCAAGGACAGTCCCCCATTAGTGGCCAGTCTTCTCAAGCTTCCTGTCCCTGCACCAGAGCTATGTGTGCATTTAACATCGACACAGACCCAGGGAGCAGAGATGGGATTGGGAGCGGCTGTGCTCCCTGCCTAGTCCCCTCCAGAAGCAAGTCCCCACTCTCTGTCCGGTGGGACAATGCAGAAACACCTCCATGTGCAGGGCTGGAATAAATCCCCTTCCTAAAAGCTGAGCCCAGCCACATGCGCCCAACCCACCCCCTCAAGCTCTCGGCGCAGAGCAAGCTTCCCAGGCCCACAACCCATCCATCTCCTGGCACGCTCATCTCCGCAGTGCCTCTGGCAGAGCGGTAAGCTCCTGAATATTTTATGTGGTTATTAGTCGACAACATAATCTATCTGAGGGGAAGTCAGAACTGCTGACCGAGGCGTACGGCACAGTGGCAGGGAATGCTGACTCCTGCAGCACCCTGCCCCGTCCTCCCAGAATCTCCCAATGCGGTGCAGGTGCTACCCATGGTGGTGGGCTGGTGGTTCACCCTGGCATGTGTTGCTCGCCCGTGGCCAAGTGTGGGCACATGCTGCACTTACAGGCAGCCAGACCAAGTACTTCCTTCTTTGAAGGGCTCGTGTATACATCCCTTCCCCCCGCCCCGATTTGTCACATATGGTGCGGGCATGGTATGTCCATGTCTCTTGGCGCAGGAGCATATGCTCTGTACATGGCAATGCCATGACTACTAACACATCATCCATGAACTTGCTGGTGCCACACACAAGTGCCTGCACCAGTGAGCACAGACATGAACGTGAGCGCGCAGAAACAATGCACCCAAACCTCTCCTTCATTTGCAACCTGTCCAAGTTCTGCGAGCCTGCAGCCATCTGCGTCCCGGCTGCAAGCAAGCGCTCACGTGCACGGTGGAGGATTGCTGGGTGTAAAACTCAACACTTGTGTCCTGGTTTGAGCTAGAGCAGAACCAATTCTGTTCAGTGATTTCACTTTTCTGTTCAGTCTTTTCTAACTAGCGGCGTTTTCTGAAGTTAATGACATATTTTCATAGACAGGGTCTTCTTCTAGCAGTGATAACACTCATTTACAGTTCCTACCCAGGACTGTGTGTATGAAAGGCTCTTGCTTAGACTTCCTCTTGTGCAGACCAAGGTCACTGTGAAATCTTGTGTACCATGTTGGGTGTGCAGAAAGTTAACGGGTGGCACCTGCGGGGAGAAGAGCCAGGACAGGTGACCCCAAACTGACCAACAAGGGATTTCATTCCATGTATGGTATATTCAGTATAAAATTGAGGAATCAGGAGGGTCAAGCCTGTTCTTCAATGGCTGGTGTCCAAGGAGGGCTCTGTCCATTCTGCCTTCGATCCCAATCCATGTGTACCTAAATCCAGTTCTAGAAACCAGCTCCTGAATCCAGTTCGTGTCTGCCACTGAGTCCAGTCTGGGACTTCCCCAGTGCCTGCTCCACAGCATCAGTGGTGATGGTGATGTAATCACCATCAGGGGGGTTAGGTTTGTATATATTTATATATATTCCATTTTATTGTTACTATTTTTCTTAAAGCAGTTTTAGTTTTCTTTTCCAATCCATAAGTCTCTCTCCCTTATTCCCTTTCTCTTCCCCTTCTCTTCCCCTTTGGGAAGGAGAGGGTTTGATAGAGAGCATCTGTCATTCATCTAGAAACTGGCCCAGCCCTAACCCTTAACTTTGACAACTTATTGCACCTGAAGAAAGTCCTTCAGGTGCAACATCTCACAGAGCTCAGGAGTGCATAAAGGCAGTGCTGTGCAGATGCTTGCTGTGAAAGCAGCCTGGGAAAGCTGAGCCTAGATCAGCAGCATGGCCTGGAGGCTGCACACTCACTGCACGTGCTGTGGAGCTGCACAAGGTCAGGGAGAAGCCACAGGAATGCATGGGGAAGGGCTGGCAGAGAAGAAGTTGAGCCATCTCTTCGGTGAGCCTACCAGCCAAGGGAGGTGATTTCCCGTGCAAACAGGTATCAGTTGTAGGAAATGTAAGTCCATGACACAAGTCTAGGCTATGCGTATAACATGGGGGAGGCTGGCAGAAAAACTCCTGAGGAGCTTTGCCCTTTTCAAATCTTAGTTCCTAGTGAGTGACTTAAAATGCGCTCTCAGACCATTATGGTATAAGCCTGGTAGCTGCTGAACTTCTTGTTCCTGCTCCCTTCCCTGTGTTGGCACTGGTGTTCATACAGGGAGCTGTTTTTTTACTTTCCAGTCAGATCAGCTTCCCAGCCTGTTTTCTTGCATGGCCACATGAAATTTGCCTGCTGTAGTCAGAGGACTGCTGGGGATGGCAGATGGGTGGCAGTAGCACCTAGTAGCTTGTCACAGCCAGGAGCCAGGCTGAGGTGGGAGTGGGGGGACGGGTTAGTAGTCTGGGGGGGCTGCAGCAATCCCTCCCAGGGGGATGCAAATGCTTCCAGAGGCAGACAGTGCTGCTGGAGTGGGGCACAGCTCCCGTCTGCCTGTTGGCACCTGGCAGTGCTGCCAACCCTGGGATGCTGAAGAGCATCCCAGCTGAGGCCCAGCCTGTGCTGCTGCTGAACCACCCAATGCTGCTGAGGAAGATTGTGCCGAGCAGGTTCATCTTTATGTAAATCACATTCACTTCAGCTGGCTTCCAGGATAATCAGTATTAAAGGGAAACTATTTTCTAGTTCATTAGAGGAAAGCTGCGTCCCTGCGGCTGCTGCTGTCGGCACCTCCTTCTCCTTCCAGGAGAAATGATATCCACGAGCACCAAACACGGAGACATTCACACTCCAAATGTCAAGTGGGGGAAGGGGGAGAAGAAAGGTCTGCATCTCCAAAGGCAGCTCTTTATCCTTCAGGAGGGTTTGCATTATCTGTGGTCCTTCCCCTTGGGCTTCTCCCCACCAGCCCTCACCCACACAGGCCCTGGGGTCCTTCTCTCCATTCCTTGCTATGGTACCTGCCTGGTCCTGATGAGCCCTTGTTCTCATGTTATTCCTGGTCACCCTGCTTCTTGGTGGCATCCCCGGGAGCCTGGGTCTCCATGTGCACAAGCACGTTGATGGTTGTGCCAATGTCTCTACCAGAGCCTCAGCAGAATGCTGTGAAGCTACCCGAGGGCTGAGACTTCTTCCCAAATCCTAGACAAAAAAAAGGTCCTTCTTGTATGGATTATGCCTTCCTTGATCCCCTGTGATGCAGAGATCTCTCTTTACCTATTTCTTCCTTGGGTTTTCCTTAGTCACAACATCCCTGTGCTCATCTCATAGCATCTTTCTTTCTCACACTCTCTCCATTTTATTCTCTGTGATTTAGTCCTGTCTCCGTTTTACCTGGGTAATGATGCTGCTTTCCCATTCCACTAACCCAGCCATGTGGTCATGGCCAGAGGTACCGGCACAGACTCAGCAGACTGTGGTGTTTTGATGTTTGTGGAGGATGACCCCTTGCTGATAGACCTTGATGTTGAGATCTTCTCACTGCTCCAGAACAAGGCCCTATATCTGCCCAAAACCACGGGCTGTCAAACTTGTAGAGCTCAATATTAATCCAGCTCCCAAGAAAAACCAAGGTGATTCTAGAGGTGATGCCATAAGTGATGCCAGCCTGACAGTCTGAGGAGTTTAGCTTTTTACTTACCAGATGTCTGGGAAGCTGTCTTCAGCTCTGCCCTAGCAGGCAGCTCCCCAGACAGTGGGTGCTTGGGCTTTTTGCTAGGCTCCTTGCTTTGGAAATAATTCACTCCTGCTCCCCTTTCCTGTGTGGAAAAAAGACATGGCACAAGTGGGCCTCAGTGTTGTCCATATTCTTTGGGATTTCAGAAAGAGCTGGAGTAGCTTTCCCCTTACCCATGACAACTGAGAGTGACTGGTGGTGTGAGCTGCCAGCAAGCCTCAGACATTTTCACCCTGGAGATGGTGAAAGAACTTGATTTCTGGCTATAAATGGATCATAAAGGGCATCCAGACCAACTTCCAGCAGAAAATAAGACCCTCATTCAAGTAAGCCTTCAGGTCAGCATCTTCTTGGAAACAGCTCTCCCATCCACCATGGGATGGATATCCTGCAGTGGGTCCTTCCCCCCCTCTCATTTTGTGCCTCCTCTCCTTATCAGCCCCTCATCCTCGATGAAGCTGGACTTGGGTGACTCAGCCATCATGCTGGCATTGCATCAGTGTCCAAACTCATCATCAGCAGACAGGGCAGTCACAGGAGAACATTAATGCAGAATTATTAGTGACCTCTATGAGGATGCCTTCAGCACACATCCATCAGGAGCAGCTGCCCTCACAGTGGCTTCTGCCTCATGCAGGGGAAGGGCAGAGACATACTAAAGGCACTGAGGGACTTGCTGTCCCTCTGGTGGGGTCCTGGTGAGAAAGAGGACCATGCTGGGGCATGGGGTGGAGGAGCAAAGTGGATGTGAGTGGTGTGTGCTGGTCAGACAGTTGTGACTGCAGGCACCACACAAGGCTTTTTGTACCTTGCTCTGTAAGAATGAGTCTGATTTCCCCAGTAAGGTGGAGCTCCAGCAGGATAATGGTAAAAATGAGATTGGAAAGAACTGGAATGCATGTCCTGGCAGGGAAGAAGACAATTTTGTGGAAAGAAGTACAAAAAAACCCTCACCCTTGGTAGCTCCTTCCTGACAGCTCCAAGCATGCAAATACTCTGGCTGGTCCCTCACATGGAGCTGGAGAGCCAGTGAGAACTCTCCAGTCTTGCAGAGAGATGCCAAGTCTTGGCCTTTCAGGGCTGTTCTCTTCTGTGGCTCATAGCCATGGCTGGAGGATTGCTTCGAGGAGAGACCAAGACTGACAGATGATCCCCTAATCAGCTGTATAAGCAGAGCCCAAAGTCCCTGTTCCCACCTCTGCCAGCTAATTGCTTTTGTTACCAGCCCAACGGGGCAGAACCAGTTTTTGTGCTCTGGTGCCCTTTTTAAGTATTCACACCATGTTTCCCAGATAGGCTGTGCAGATGTTGATGAGCTCTGATGAGCTGTTTACCCATCCTCCCAGGCACCAGTCCTGATCTCTCCACACGCGGCAGAAGGCAGCTCGGAGACCGCTCCTGTGCAAGGAGGCGAGTCTATTTGAGTTTATACCCTTTGCTCGTGCTCCCATGAAGAAAACACTCCTGTCAATCAAGAAGAAAGCTTTTTTTGGTGTTTTTTTCTTTAGGCTGCTCCCATCTTCAGGCAAAGCCCAAAGGTGTTTTGGGACCTGTGATCTCAGGCAAGAGGTGGTGTGTGTGTGTGGAAAGACAGGACAAACCTGCTGCAGTCTGAGCCCAGGGATGAAGCTGGTGTGACACTGCTGATGCTGGCAATGTGGCTACCACCTGAAGACTAGTTGTCTAGACAGTCTGTGAATGAATGGGATGACAACATCACCTCTGGGGTGGGATTCTTCTGACTTACCCTGGATGTTACTACAGAAAGAGACAAAAATGCTCTGGCCCATGTGGGATGCTCAGCCACGCCTGGTTTTTGGACGAAGCTCGCATCATGTTCCTCACCAAAGAAGGACTGAGGTTTGCTCCAGGAAAGCACTCACAGCATTGCTTCTCCTCTGGTCCCCAGCTTCATCCCTCATCCATCAGCAGCCAACAGTTGCTTTGGTGACAGGCAGCATGGTCATTGTCTAGATATGAGAAAGCCACTTGGCAGTCTGCTGCAGCAGTATTTCCTTTATGAGTGATGGAGGGGCAGAAAGGAGTGGTGGCAACCTGCCCTGGAGGAGCAGATCTGAGTGTAAATGAGGCCAACAGAAGCTCAAAATTACCTCTGTATGGATAACAGAGTAGAATGAGGTTTCCTTCAGACACGCTGGGGAAGGAGTGGCAATTTGTGTGAACTATTTTGTAGCCAACTTGTTGGAGGTTCACCCTCTAAGGCCTGAACTCTCTGTACAGAATATGACAAAAGCAGTGTGCAGGTCTGTTGTGCAGGGCCTGAGGGATCTGGACACAGAAGACAGTTTGGAAACAGCTTTAGTGGTGTGAGATTATTGTTTGCTAAATGGGTCCAGAAGGAAGATGAAAAGCAGGAACAGTCTGAAGACCCCACAGCAGTCAGAGCTGAAATTTCCTGGAAATGTGATAAACAGTGGAGAAGATAGAACAAGAGGAAATGGCTTCAAGTTGTGCCAGGGAAGATTTAGGACATCAGGAAAAACTTCTTCCCCAAAAGGGCTGTCAAGCCTTGGAAAAGGCTGCCCAGGAAGATGGTGGAGTCCCCATGTAGGTGAGGTACTTAGGGTTAGTGGTGACCTGGCAGTGCTGGGTTAATGTTTGGACTCAATGATCTTAAAGGTCTTTTCCAACAGAAATGATTCTATGATTCTGAGATCAAAAACAGGTGTTGGACAAAAGTAGCCTCTGTGCTGACAGTAGTGAGGCTTGAATTGCTGGGTGGTTTAATACTCTTTAGATAACTTGGGAAGAGGAGAATAATTTTGAAGTCCTGTTGAAGAAATCTGAGTGCTATGCTCAATATGAAAATGATGCATAGGAGAGAGAGAGAGGTTCTTAACTCGAGCTCATGAAACAAGGTGAAGCCATAGAGGAATTTGCAGCTCATCAAGGTCTGAAGAGCCAATTTTGCAATTATGGGTGCTGAAACTTCAGTAAGAGACTGAAATCTGATTGTGATCTGGAACAAAAATTTTTGACAGATGACAGGAAGGCCCTCAGTTAACCCTCTACAAAGCAATTAGGGCTTGCTGATCTGAAGCAATTAGAACTCAGTCTAGTCTGAAGGTTGTAGAGGACAGGCATGGCTTTGGCAGGGTGGGCATGGCAGAGAATCCAAAGTGGCACTAGAGGAATGGTGAGACAGAAACACGTGGGGAGCTGGCACCGGAGACCAGCAGGAACACCACGCAGCTATGCACAAGCCGGGGCTGTGCCTGGAATACAGAAAAGGTACAAGACCTCAGTACATCTCCTCACTTGGTAAATGTTTGCGTTCACCAGGTGACAGCGCCTAGCCCTGTCAGCCTGGAGAGGAGAGGTGACAGAAGTACATGAGTTCACAGTAATTTGTAGGAGCAAAGGACAGCGCTGCTGCGGGTGATGAGACCATCCATCTGAAAGCATGGAGGATAATAAATAGCTGTGCGTTGGATCCCGATGCTCAAAGGAGGAGGGTGCCAAGGTTAAGATGATCCGTAAGCAATAGGCAGCTCTCCAGCCCACCCAAACCTCTGTCTGGTGGCATATAGGAGCACACACCTACTTTCTCTATCCATGGCTGTCCTTATAGATCAGCCAAAGCCATGACCTCTGCTACAAGAGAGGCTGCTGCAGAGCCCTCTGCTCTGCCCTTGAGTGACAGCTGCCCAGCAATCTCCAGTACAGCTTAATTTGATAATAACCCTGAGCCAGTTTAAATACTTCAATCATGCCACCTCTTAATCATCTTCTCTCAGAACAAAATAATCCCACTTTGGTTAATCTCTTCTCCTGTGGAAATCCTGTCACTCCTTTATTGTCTAAATGACTTTACACTGTGCTCTCTCCAACACAAAAATATCTGCTCTCACATAAATTGACAAAAACAGGACACTACTCCCAGTGTGGTCTAAGTAGCTTTGTGGCACCATGTCCGTAACCTCGGTGAGCAGCTTGTGAAGGGTTAACACCTCTACTGCATCCACAAAAGCATGTGGATTCAGGGCAACATTATTTTACTCAGTTGTCTCCTGGAATGCCTTCAGTGATGCTCACCCCTGGACCAGTGCACGGCCATCTCCTGTCTAACCTGCAACCTCAGTGTCTGAGGCATACGGGCAGGTTGTGGTGTGGGGGCAGACAGATGAGATGTGGATGGTTGCAAATAATTTATGGAGCTGGGTTTTTTGTTTGTTGGGTTTTTTTGGATGTGTGTGTTTTGTTTTTCTGGAGATGCTGGGCATGTAGACAGATGGGGTTTGATGGGAGAGAGAACAGACCAAGAGAGGCAGGAGACCAACAGCGTCTGTGTAAGAGGACAGGACATCGCAGCTGAAAAGAGGGAGAGGACTACAAAGGGTGCTGCAGGCTGCAGTAAAATCACATGCTGCATGGAAAGCTCTCCATAAAGGACCAGTAAGTTCTGATTCTTCTCTATCTGATCTATGAAATATTCTGTACAGCCTATACAGGAACTTGGATAGCTGCTGTCAGGAGAAACTGAGGCAGAAGATTTCAAATCAAGGCATCTGCAGAGTCAGAGAATCATAGAATTGTTTTGATTGAAAGAGACCTTTGAGACCCTCAAGTCCAACTGTTCCCCCAGCACTGACAGGGCACCACTAAACCATGTCCCTCAGCACCACAGCTTTGAAACCCCTCCAGGGATGGGGACCCCACCACTGCCCTG
>WTSP01018626.1:60252-118696 GCA_025331215.1 Actenoides lindsayi
ACAAATTGTTTAAAAAAAAAAGGAGCATAAGGGTAGAAGGAGGAAAATGATGATAATTTGCTAAGGAGACAGGTGCACTGAAGACGGATACTTCAAGTGTGACATGCTCACAGAGGGTGACCTGTACTATTGCCTCCTGTAATCCAGATGACCGACAGACACTGGTTTTGAAAAGCTGCCTTGTCAGGCTGGCTGGGATTCATTGCCGGGTATGTGACTGTGGGATGCCTTGAAAGGCTGAGTCCTCATTCGGAGTTGATTTAGGTCGCTGTGCGACACCGTGGAAATGAACACAGCTGTGGCCCTCTCTTCTGAGTCAAAGGAGACTCATCCGTATGCACAGGCCACTCGAGGACTCCGAAGCAAGATTATAAAGGCAGGTACCGGAGCCCTGACAAATGTTAAGGTTGTCGGGATCAGACGTGGAGAAAAGTCCTCTGATTGCAGCCAGGGCAGAGCCGCACAAAAGGCTGTGCCGGCGATGAAGATTAGGAAGGGCAAACAAATTTTCATGAAGTGCAGCGTTACCTACTGGAAAGAGCCGCTTGGAGAAATGTCAGGTTCCCATACATGTAAAGATTGTAAATTAGGACTGTACAGCATCTGAAAAAAAAACCCCTCTGCTACCTGACCCGTGAGACACAGGCTGGATGCAAAGTGCTTTGGTTAAGCTGCCTGGTCCATGGCCTGAAGGCAGGCAAGCAGGAGGAAGGCAGTGATCCCTCTGCCCTCGGCATCTCTGAACTGATGGAAAACTACAGCGTGGTGCTTGTTAATGCCTCTTGGCTCCGCGGTGGTTATGTGTATACACAGTAGCTACGTCTCTCCATTGGATCCTCTGCTTCCCAGGGTCCCTGATGGAGCTGCCATCCCTTTGTTGGCTGAGCCAGGTCAGGGGGTTGATTTCTCCCACGTTTGGCAGCAGGATGCTGGGGGCAGGAGCGCAGCTAACATTACATTTTAGATGTGAGCCATCTCATGCCGTGGTACCACAACTGACCAGGTACAAAAGGATGGTGGATATAGTTAGTGGCTGGGGGACCTCCCAGCTCAGCTGCTGCCAGCACATCCCGGCTCAGCTCGTGGCATTGCAGGCAGGTGCCTGACAGCATTCAGAGGCTTCTGCTCCCTGCTGGAGGGAGACGACAGGGCTCTTTCTACTTCCCTGCCCACGGGCACCACTCACCCCTTTACACCCAGCAGGCAGAGCCCGATGTGCAGCAGCATGGGACCAAGCTGGTTTGGCTGGGCTGGTTCAGCCCCAGCATCCCACTGTGGGGAGGGTGCCAGCTTGTTGGGGCTCAAGCTGAAGCAGCAGCCAGCGCTGGTTCTTACAGCCCTCACCCCGCTCCCTTCACTCCTAGCTGACATGAGAACACTCACTGGGGGACTGTGTTCATTTATTCCTCTCATTTGCGATTCAGCCTCCGTGTGAGAGCACGGGGAAGCTTTACCAACGCTCTGAGCTGAATAACGAGCTCTCTCGGCATTTTGTTCGGCGCTGGCAGGTAAGCAACGGTGTCTTGGAGGGTGCTTGCAAAGAGCAGCACACTGGGCACGGTGACGCTTTGTAGCGGCTCCAATGGGCTTTTGGGTTCAAACAGTGATTTTTGCTCCCTCACATCAGCACAGAGAGGAGAGCAGTTCTGCAAAGCCCAGGGATGGGCAGGAATGCCCATCCTCCTGCGACTGCTGACCCACGACACCTGGCTGAGCTCCAGCTCTGGCCTGGAAGATGCTTCACTCCCAACCTGTGTCCAAGGTGGCATTTTTATCAGATGGTTTTGGAGAGCACGGGGGATGCTGGATGCAACCACAGAGCACCAGCATGTGCTGAAAGAGAGCATCAGCACAGCCAAATATTTTTCCTGAGATGGCAAAAGGTGAGTGGTCATGCAGCAGCATCTCTGCGGAGGTGGATGCCACCTGGACAAGCAGTGTCTGTCGAGCAGCCCTCCAGGACAGATAGACAGCTGCTGGCCATCAGCAGCCCAGCCCTCAGGCACAGCAAGCCGGAGAGGAGAGGTAGATTGAGGGCGCCTCTGATCGTGTGCCCTCAAGGGAACTAATTTATCCTGAATTTCCACCTTTTGTTGGATTTGTGAATACACCCTGATTTCTTTGGTGCGTGAATGTATTTGCCTGATACTTTGGATGAACACATTTCAGCCTCCCCACCGCGTTCACTGCCTGCTCCCTCCCAGCACACGCTATTTGCTATTCATGCCCTCTCATTGGGCTCCTTTCACAGTGATTTCGAGAGGGGAAGGATGACTAATGCATGCCAAGCAGTAGGTAACACATTTGGAACCCAGTTTCTGACCTGTAATCCTTGATGATGAAGCAGGTGAAATACTCAGGATGACAAACCTCTTCATGCAAACCTTGTCTTTCTCTGGCCTCTGCAATTGTCAGTCAGAAAACCCAAGGTGGTCTTACAAACAGCAGCTAACAAAACTTGTCTGCAGGTCCACTTTGGGGCTTGTTTTGGTTTGGAGAGGAGTTTTTAGAGGCAGACAGTCTAACAAAGGGTTAATGGCATGGCTGTAAAGGAAAATACTTCTGTATGCTCGAGTATGTATGAGGGACACATGCGACTCTGGAGAACTAATGATAAGAAAAATAATAGGGGTGAAATAGCCCTCGCCTCGGTGCCGGATCGCCTTTGTGTTGTACATAGCAGCTGACAAAAAGTGGCTACATAACGGCGTAATTGCCCTGTTGTAACTTTTAGCCTCTTATTACTTCGGTTGTGTGATCCCATGGGGTTTTGTCATGGCGATGTCTGAAAGGATATATGGGGAGCCTCTTTCTGCAGCTCTGGGCAGCAGCAAATTTCTATTGTCCTCAGTTGGACACATACCCGCGAAGAACAGATTTCATCCTGCCCAAACGTACAACACTGACTTTCTGAATACAGAACAGGCTTCTGACCTGGCACGATAGAAGTGGCTTGTGATTAATGTTAGTCAATGGCACATCCACTAACAAACCTAGCACTCTGTATGGGTTATTTCATATGTCTCGTGCCCTCACCAGAGAATAATACAGATGCTTCAAAGTTCCTGTAATATGAACTCTCTAAAATTGTGCTTGAATTCAAGTTAGAAATGAAATAATATAAATAATGGTCATTTCCTTTGGCTGGTCTTCATTACTGAACATTTTTTCTTCGGCTGAAACCGAGGAATATGTTTTTATTGGGCTACATCCATAAAGAGCTGCGCTTTCAGAAAATGACTGATGTTGATGTTATTAAGGGGACCGAAGGCATGGACTGTTCTAAGTAAAGCCATCTTGTCAAAATGGTCTTCTTGACAGGTGCAGTTAAAGCTGTGGAGCCAGGAGAGCTCCCAAGTCTTCATGTGCTGGGGGTGGGCTTGGAGAGCATCTTGTTTAGGGAAGACAAATGATTTGAAGTGGTGAGGTCTTGCATTCACCATCTTATACTGGGACCGCCCTGCTCTTGGGAATGTCTATAGATCCAGTATCTACTGAGGCTGCCTGGGAGACTTTGGTCAGCCAGCTCTTGTGCTTGAAGGGTGATGTAGCACCACAAACAACAGAATCTCGAAAGAGCTGGCACATCTGTTAAAACAATTGTATCCTAATTTGAAACCAGAGAATAAATAATCAATTAATTCTATTTCAGTTGAATTTCATAATTGATTATTGCATGGTATGGCTGCAATTTGTGACTGTTTGGGTAATTACAACATATGTCCTTAATATTTTTAATTTAAATTATTACTGAAATGCACTCTCAGATCTGATTGTACTTCGGCATGTTTCTGTATCACATTTCTCTTTCCTCGGAGAAACAGTTATCATAATCATCAGAGCCATCATCATTTTTGCAACTGGAAACTCTTTTAGACAGGGAAGATAATTTTCCAGAGGAGTGGGTGCCCCGCAGGAATAAGCCAGGACAGTTCATATCCAGTACTTCAGTGTATGTAATGATAACTAGAATACATTCACAAAACACTCGGGAGACATTTCAATTTAGGTAAAAAAAAAAAGTAAGAATTATTTTGTTACATATTATTGTTATCATTATTATTACAAATAGAAAATTCCAAACATCTGCAATCTAAAGCATCTCTGCTGCGACATCATAGCAACAACTCTCTGCTAAAGTTGTGAAGCTCAGTAGAAGCCCATATAGGAGATGAAGATTTTATTTTAAAACAAAACTGATTTCTCTCATGTGCATTCTCTTATGCCCATGTACTCACCGGTTCCAGGACACGTGTGTCCATGTAATCTATCCACTGTACTTGCTGTGGCACAAGAGGTGTTAGACATGCTGGCTGTGAAAGCCCCTTCCTGCCTTCTGGCTGCTTCTTAGGATGGAACATGTGCTGATTTTTGGGTGAGCCTCTGGTACCTGTAGCCTGCTAACAGTGATGTTGATCTGTTGTACATCCATCTTGTGCCACCTCTGTGAGTCACTGGACATCAGTGCTGATTTATCCCTTCTCTTTCACCTGCCTGCTTGGGTATCTTATGGCTTCAGTCCTTGTCTTTATTTTCCTGCTGTTGCTTCTTTTGGGGTTGTTCATCCTGGAAAAGAGAAGGCTCCAGGGAGACTTTATTGTGGCCTTCCAGTATCTGAAGGGACCTGCAAGAAAACTGACTTTTTACAAGGGCTTGCAGTGATAGGATGAGGGTCAGTGGCTTTAAACTGGAAAAGAGTAGATTTATATTAGAAATTAGGAAGAAGTGCTTCGCTCTGAGGGTGGTGAGACACTGGCACAGGTTGCCCAGGGAGATTGTGGATGCTCCGTCATTGGATGTGTTCAAGACCAAGGTTGGGTGGGGTTCTGAGCAACCTGGTCTAGTGGGAGGTGTCTCTGCCCATGGCAGGTGAGTTGAAACTAGATGACCTTTAAAGTCCCTTCCAACCCAAACCATTCTATGATTCTATGATTCTCCAATGGCTTCTGCCTGGCCCTTCTTTTAATCTGGCTTTTGCCTAAGGCTGGGTCTTTTTTCCAGTGAAGTGTATGGAGGTGCACTGTGGTCTTGGCTGATCTTCATTACTGAACATTTTTTCTTCATCTGAACCTGATAAAACTGTTTTTATTGGACCTGCTCATATGGGGCCATCATCTCTACCATTTTTATGTCTCTCTTCTGCCATTCCCTCTGGTCCTTCCATACCCCAGTATTCCCACTCAAGCACCACACATTCCAGTCTCTATATTTCCTATTAAAATCTTTACATCTTGGTACATGCTTCTAGTGGGATGCCCATCAGTCCCGTGGGATTTCCCAAGGCTTTATCGCTAGCTGCCAGGACAGACTAGGGAACGGACACAAGGGACTGTGGAGCCTCAGGTTCTCAGATAAACCTGGTCATCCAAGCGATCCAGAACTTTTTTTTTGTCTTCCTGATGTGTTTCAGGAAATGGCTGCTGTGCTAAATGTCTCCTTTCTGCAGGCAAGCACAGCTGGTTGGCTGGCCGACCTGCCGCTTACCCAGGTTATTATTGTTACAATAAAAAGAAGTGGCATCTAAAGTCAGCTGTGAGAGCTTGGGGTAGACATGGTGATAATGGCTTCTGAATGCCAGAGAAGAGGCAGAGTGGTTATAAATTGAAGGAGATTACATTTAGGGAATAGGAAGGTTTGGAAGTGGGTCACCGAGATGCACAGACCAAGCTTACTTTCTGGCATCCCTGGTGGGAATCCATCTAATGATGTATCCCTTTTAATTCCTTAGCTGTGCATCCTCACAGCCTGGCTCATCCTCAGGCTCTCCAGCCCAGATGGACCTGCAACAGCTGCCTCTTGCTCCCAGTTCCCCAGGACACCTGGAGCTGGAGCGCACACGTGTGTGGCGTGACAGGACCAAAGGCAGCACCACTAATTACTTTCCGCAAAGCTGCCATCTCCTCTGCATTGGGATGGACCAACAACAGTGGCCTTGGAAAGGAGACGGAAGGAGTGATTTCATGCACTGGTTGTGTGTCCTAGATAGCGGCTTGCTGGGAGGGGAGCTGAGGAGAAAGAAAGCAGCTGGAAAAGTCTTGAAAACACTTGTTTTCCTTTTATTTTTTCATTAGTATTTAGGGCCGCAGTGCGAGGTTGCATGAGTTTGTGCTGGGGCCACATGCATGGCTATCATCATGCCCTCTCATTTAACCAGGGCTGAATCACAGTGCTGAGATAAACAAATTAACAACCGCAGCGTTTCCCAGTAAAGGGCACCTCTGTCAGCAGCTGGCCCACCCATGGTGATGTTGGCTGTGTTTTCAAGTTGCATTTTCACACATACAGTCATGAACTTACTGCAGCTGAGGAGGAGACCGAGCTGACGCTGAGGACCAACTCAGTGCAGCAGAAGAGTTTTCGATCCACAGTTTATATCTACATCCAGATGTGAAGCAGTGACCGTGGGATAGAATCACTGTTCACACAAATTAAGTTGTGAACTCGTTTGTTAGGTGGAATATGAACAAGCTGTGTGCCTTTTAGGAAAGCAAGACACAGTGCTGCAGTTCTTGCAATAGAGAATATCATCGGTATGCAGAGATCTGGGAGGGTTTCAGCAGAACCAGTGGCTCAGAAGGGGGCTTAGGGAGCCAGATAAGCAGGGCATCAGTCCAATGTGACAGTTACATATTTTGAGGGGCTATTAGGTAGGACGGGCATCCACACTTTTATCGTGGATTAAAAAAACATTAGAGAGAGCTCAGAGAAGAGCTGCAAGAATGAGAAAAGGTCTGGAAAACCTGCTGTGCGATGATAGGCTTAAGGACTTCAATCTATTTAGCTCATCAGAGAGCAAGTTGAGAGGTGACTTGATCACGGTCTCTAAGTACTTCCAGGGAGGAGATTTCTGATAGCAGAGGGTCCTTTAATCCAGCAGACAAAGACAAGCCTTGGTGGCTGACAGGTGCAGCTGAAGTAAGAAAAATTCAAATTGGAATTAAGACACAAATGTTTCACAGGAAAGGTAATTAACTTCTGAAACTGCTCACCTAGGGATGTGCTGAATCCATCTTTAAATGATAATTGGAAGAGATTTGCTCTCATCTAAACACAAGTTATAGGCTTAACAGCATTCATTCACATGGAAGTGGAGAGAAATATCTCCCACCCTCTCTACACTCATTGACCTGCTTGCTCAGACCCAGTCAGTAGCCTGATCTCATGGTGAGGATGTGCCTGGAGCTTGGGGCACACGTTCTTCTCCTCCTGGGGTGCACTGCACTAGTGGGTGTGAGGATGGGGACTTCCTTCCCTCGGGACATTCAGGGGTTGCCTGTGGGTTTTGGAGTCAGGTGTCCATCATACATAGTTTCTCCAGGGCCACCAGGATGGAGATTTGAGTTGCCAGACTATATGCAGTTTATACCCCTTATTTTTGTTGCAGTGTTCTTTATTTCAGTCCTTCAGCTCACCTTGGTCTTAGATAATGTTGGCTTTGGCATCAGGGTTGTTTGACCTCTCCTCTGACATGATCACTGAACTCATCATGATATTGTCTCCTGCTGCCAAAGGTGCATCTTCAAACTGAAATTGGCTCAGATGCTCATCATTAGAATAAAACTTGTAAGAAAACACTGACTTCAGAGGAACGCCAATTGCATTGACAATAAAATCACCAAGAGCCACTGGTCCTGATGGGTGTCAGGACCCTGACTGCACCAAGACCTTAATGGCCCTGATCAGCCTCCCCTGGGCCCCCACCCACACCTTGCCCATGGATCAGGAGCCCTATTTAAAGGCAGCCCCAGGCATCGTTTCTTTCCCTGAGCTATGTTGTAGGTGTGCTTTTCTGGCCCTGCCTCCTGGTGGACTTTCTGTTGGACCTCAGTCCTGGCTGGCTCTGTTTGCACCCATGGATGGATGCTGGAACCTGTTCATTGCTGAGTAAGTCTGGGCTGTTTGTGAACCCTGTTGCCAGCAGCTGGCTCTGCCTGTTGGGTTCAGATGCTTGTGGGACTATGACTGTTGATGAGAATACTGCTTGTATTGGGGTCACCCTCAGCTCTTGCCTCTGCTTCTCTTAGGAAGCAGTTGGCCCCTGATGATCCCTGACAGTAGGAACCCCTTAGTAAGCACGACTGAGGCAGGAACATTTGTTTTCCAGGTCCATCTGTACAGCAGTGCTAGTCCTGTTGCAGTTGTAAATTAATCCCCTAAGATTGTCAGTGGTCAACACGTGTTGTGAGGTGTTGAGCTGCGGGTGCAGTGCTTCCTGCTAGACTGAAAAGCCCTGTTTAATGCCTGGGTATCCACTGGATAACACATCTGAAGAGAAAAAGCTCATTTAGCAGGAGACTTCTGGAAGCTTGCTGGCTGTAAAGCTGAGAACGCCGGTCCTCGTGACACTGATGTTGTGGTATGATTGGTGAATGCATCAGCAGAAATGAGGAGAGCTTTTGGGACACCTAGAAGAGTTCTTCTAAGTGTAAGCAGAATGCCTGCATCATCCATCCCTAGGGACCTTCCCCTGACCCATGTCACCAATTGGAAATGCTCAGGTCTCGGGAGTCATCTCTATGTTGTCTTTGGGCAAAAAGAGGTTATGGAGGGTTTGAGCTGTGTTCCTCCACCCCCACTGAGCAATCCCTACATTGAGCTTTTTGGTCACACCTTATCCCCCATCTACAGCTTCCTAAGCAGTGCTGAGCACCATGAGCAGCTTGGAAGCTCCTTAATTTCTCTCCTGTTGCAATCCTGAAGGAGAACAGAGCTGCTCTGCTTGCCCCTGTATCTGCTGCCCAGAGAGGGAGGGAGAGTGACCCAGAACCAAAAAGATGCTTGTCCCGGTACTTCAAAGCAGGGAGAAAAGATGAGGGAATAGGAGTAAATTTGGTTCCCTGGCTTTTGTTCTTTATTTTTCTCTGCACTTACTGGTGGAGCCAGACCCCAGGGACCACTGCCTGCCAGGCAGCATTTGGGACCATTCACGTGGGAGCCAGTTATGGCTGAAGATGGATATCGCTGGTGTGTGACAGCTTTTCAGGCAGACATCTCTTCTTGTGTTTTTGTGGGGAAAAAAAAAAAAGAAAAAAAGATGGAATATTTTGAGTGAAACAAGGAAAAGCCTGTTTCGAGACAAATTCATTTTTTTGTTGAATGAGATGAAAGCTCCCCAGATGAATTGTTTGCCCACCCCCCAGCCCCACAGGCTCTGCTCAGAGCAAATCCTCATCTGCTTCTGGTAGGAAAGGGGTTTCTTACTCCAGTGAGTTACTCCCTGAGGCAAAAGCAACAAATTTCCTCCAGAGCAAAGGTTGCCCAACTGTTTCAGGTTGGAGAATATATAACTGTAGTGTTGTCTAGAGGGATCACACTCTCACACAGAATAATCCACTGAACCTGCAATAGAAATTTAATGTAACAGATGTAAACCTGACTGTGTTCTAAAGAACTGCTGGGAGTGTAGAGAGTTGTGCTGGAAGATGCAACTAAGAAGCCTCGAAAAATTATGTCTTTTGGAGTGGTTGCTGCTGCTTCTAGAACAATACAAAAGCCTTGGCCAGTTTGTAGTCAGGGGAAGGGTAGAAGCATTGGTTCAGGAAGCTGTGAGTAGCCCATAACATCATCAACATCATACACTTGTGAGGATCTGAGTGTTAGGGGCCAGTGAAAAAGAAAAGCAGAAAAACAAATGAAAAAAAAAGCCCTAGCAGATCAGTCTCATTCTGACAATGTACATAAGACGAACAAAGTCGAGAAATTCATTCATCCACATCACTCATGTTAAGCCTTAAAATGCTCATACTAGCCACTGAAAATCATTAAAGAAGTGACAGCTAGGTTCTCTAGAGGAGAAAGAGTCAGAGTAGTGGATACGGGATATGCTTTAGCAAGAAAAATTTGATGAGCTAGCCTCTAAGTTAGTGATTTCTATGACTTCATCAGTACATTAAAAATGCAAGTGAATGCCATTTGGTGTTAGCTCTGCTCCTAAGATATTAGATGGAGTCAATTCACAGCTCTTCAGTGGATAATACTTTTTGTTTTGAGCAAAGGGTGTTGAAACAGAATGGAAAATTAAAGCAATTTTTCTGACAGAAATGCGTAAACGTTGACCATGAAATGGAAAAGCAGAAAAAACAAACCAAAAAACAAACCCAACAAAAAGCAAGTACATATCTAACCAAGTGCATCTGTATTAGGCAGCAGTGATTTCATTACTGCTCTCATTTGAATGGAGGCAGAAGATGATGTGCCCTTTCTGTAATGGAAATGCTCTTCAAGTCCAAGCTACCCACGGTCATTACAATCTGAAGAGGATTGCTCAGGAAATAGCTACACGGAGCCAGCCAAGCACAATGCTGCTCATTACCCAAGTGTGTGGGTCTGGATGCAGATGGGTCCTGCTTTCCCATAAATACCCGTGTCTATGAGGATGTTGTTCTGCTCTAGAGTGTCTTAGACCTTTGCCTGCTCATCCAACAGTTTGGTGGTATGGTCTGAGCAGGGGGCCCTTTCAGTCCTACTTGCCAGACATTTTGGAAGTGTTTTTAAACTCTTTAGTTTCAAGAGAAACTAAAACCCTGACTATAGGAAAGGCTGCACTTGGGATGACAGGTAGCAGTGTGGCTGTGGTCACTGCTCTTGTCTTAGCTCCCTGCACACCGAAAGGAGGGGCACCTGAGGTGCTACTGCTGAAACTCATGTTTGTCTCTAGTAGGTCTCTTGAACTTTTCCTTTTGCCTTTGTGGAGGATTCAAGGGCTTCCCCACCACTCCCTTCATCCTTTCTCCAGCTCTCTGGCTGCACAGGAGCTGGTGCAAAGGCAAACCAGGCTACTCTGGCTCATAGCACAATGAGGTTTCCTGTGCTGTCCTGGTGTAAGCTGTCACTGTCCCAGTAGGACATCCTACAGCAGTACCATCCTACCCTACTTTCTGTCTGCCTGGGATGTACTTTCTACCCAAAAGACCTAGGATTTGTGTGCACACATCTCTGCAAGAGGACAGGAGCCTCTGAGTGCTCTCATGTGACTCTGCACCCTTTTGCAGTGGCTCAACCTATCACTGGGCATGTCTTGCTCCTGGAGATGTGCCCATCTCAGTGACAGCCATGTCCTAAGGGTCTCCAGGGGCATCACTGGCAGGATCTTGACTTCACTTACCCCAGCTATGCCCCTGCCCTAATCTAAGCAGAGTGAGGATGGGCAGCAAGGGCTAATGGGAGAGGTCAGGAGGTTCTGCGGAAAAATATATGCAATGGCCAAGCTTCAGCCAAGGTTAAGCATGCCGTGTGTCATGGTGCCACTAGATGTCCTTATGAGAAAGGGCTTGGTGCTGCCCACGGCCAGGTAACCACAGAGACAAAGCTGGGGCTGGAGCTGGAGGCAACTGCTTCTCTCACCTCCACTCAGGGGTTTGGCTCTTCCACAGCAAATTTAGCCATTGGCAGTGATTCCTGGCTGCAGGACCAAGCTCTAAGGGAGGGGTAGGAAAGGGAACGAGAGGCATCCTGCAGTTGCCTGGAGATGCTGAAGCACAGGAGGGTGCTCCCAGCCTGTGCTGAGTCAGCCCTCGCCCCTCCTTATGAACTCCAAGTATTAAGAGAATAAAAGACTGTGCTGTACAGCTCCGCGAGGAACTGCGTGGGAGGATGAGCTGGTGTGCAGCCCCACACGTGGAGGGCTCACATGCCTCGGATGCTCTTCACAGAGCTCCTTGAAACCAGCCCAGAGTGGGAACAACTGGGCAGCAGTCCTCACGGAGCCCAAGTCTCACGTGTGTAGGATGTGCACCACATGTTCCTGTAGCCTTCACTGTAATGGGCTTCATAGTCCTGGCTCAGGGACCTTCCCTGGGATGCCAGCCCTGCCCCTCAGCTCTGCTGGTGGTGGGTTGGCCATGCCAAGGGAGACCTGGGCAGGCCAGATGGTGCTTCCCCCCTGCCTGCTTCCTTGGTGCTGGCAGTGTGTTGGGAAAAGGACTGAGAAGCAGAAGGTGAAACTCTGCAGCAAGGAGATTAGAGCTCTTGTGTTTTTCTTTTCTTTCCCTTTTTTTTCTTTCCTTCTTTTTTTTCTTTTTTTTTTTTTTTTTTTTCCCTTCAAAGGAATGACTTCGTATTTTTGGAAATAATAGCTGCTCCGAAAAATCCTGGTACAAACTCTTCTAGACTCCAGCCTCGCTTATCACTGGCTGTGCTAGGGGCCCTGTTGGGAACGCAGAATTTTAACTCTTTGCTGCCTGCTTTCCTTTCGCAGTTTTAGTACCTGGCCCTCTCACTCCGACATAGTCTAATGGCTCAAAATTAACCATAGGCAGTGCTTGGAGGCGAGGGCAAATCTCAGCAGGAAAGGTGAATCAGATGCCTTGGGAAATTGTACTCAGCCTGGTGCAAAGATACTGCAGCTGAGAGCTGGTGGTGTTGGATGCTGAGCAGCCACGCATGTTTCAGCCGTGCTCGAGGTGTGACTGACACGCAGGCTGCAGCCTGGCAACTAGCAGGCACATCTTTGATAAAGAAAGTTGCCCAAAAATAGGAAGAATGGAAATAAATAATTACTGTGGTTTGGTTTATGGCTTAACCTTCTCATCCCTGTACAGATCTCAACCGGCTTTTGATGTCTCTTGGTAGTCAGGGGAGGGTGGGAAAAGATGCTAAATTCAAACTGGTGGAGCAGTAATGATGCAAAGGAGGGGAGTTAGCAGCTCACTAATTACATTTGCAAATAAAGCCTAACTGGGAGAAGATGCAAACTCCAGTGTGAAGCGAAACAAAAAGGAACCGGGGAGACCGGAGCCGTGGGCAGGAAGGGACAATGCAAACCAGCCCCAATGAATGCAGCTCCTTGTATTGTGGGGAAAATAACCCCGAAGCCAGATTCAATGGGAGTGAAACACCTGGAGAGCAATAGCCTTGGGCAGAAAGCTCTCAGCCTACCAGGTAGGAGCCTGTAGTCGCTGCTATTGTGTGTTGCAGACCCAGAGGAATTGCATGGCAGGGGCAGGAAGAGGCCTCTATTGCTCAACTAAATCCCAAGGAGGATGTGGTTCCTCTAACGTGTGTGGTGCTGGGTCCCAGAGACCTTGAGAAACGCGATGGGAAGCAATGAACCCAGCAGAGAGGTGAGGACAGGAGCTGTGCAGGGGACTGCCCAGTCCTGGGCATGGTGTGTGGGGGTGGGAACGGAGGAAGAAAAGGAAGAGCTGGAAGGAGTAAGTAGGACAGGACAGCAGGGGTGACAACCAGGAGGCTGGAGGAAGGGAGAGGAGAGGAAATGCCTCACAGCAGACCTTGTGCTTTGCTATTTTTAGGTAATCCTTGCAGCCGCAGCGTGCTGGGCAGTGGTCACCCGAAGGAGTGGGGTGGGTTTTGGATCAGCCTGATTTTGGTAACTCATATTCTGTCAAAGCCATAACCTCCAGCCCATCACCCTGGCATAGGCTTTCATCTTTGAGAGGGGCCACCTCCCTTGCTGCTGCCAATGTGTGGAGTCAGGCAGCTGGCCTGCTCCTGAGGTGTTTTCTAGGCTCATGTGTTAAACCCATCCTGTAAAAATCCAGTGTTGCCTTTTGCTTCCTGTTGAGCTTGTGCCATGAGCAGACCACGCTTAGGAAGTGCCTCTTGGCTGGGTCACACAAATTGGTCCTCCTGGGACTCTGTCCCCCCTGCCCTGACATGTCTTAACACTCGAGGGAGAGACTCTGTGCGTGTACCAGGCTTCTTGGTGAAGAACGTGGTGGGCATCAGGTAGCTCTGACCTTGCTGGCATGCAGCATGAGACCAGCCATCTCACATCTCTACTGTGGGCCCATTACACCCATTACATCTGCCCATCCCATTACAGGGATGGGCAGATCCTCAGCCTGGGGGTGACAGGGCAATGTGTATGTGTGGAGCTGGGACATGGGACCCTGGGCAGCGCTGGACGATCAGGTTTCCTCTTTCTAAGGGGTAAATGGCCAAGGCAGGAAGGTGTGCTGCTTCTTTATAGCAGAAGCACAAGCTCCTGTGTTTCAGGAGCCCTCAGCTTCCCCCTTCTGCTCCTGTAATTGTGTAATCCGTGTGCCAGCAGCCTTCTGGGGATGAAGCTGCAGGGATAGGGAGGGCTTAATGTGCAGTAAAGCACTTGCTGAAACCGCTCCCCTCCCGAGGCTGCACCAGGGACTTCAGCCTGCCTTTACTTGGCTCCTCGGTCGGCTGCAGTGAGCAGCAATCTGAGTTACGAGTCTTGCTGCAGAAATAAATGGGATCCCAAGGGGCTTCTCATGACAGAGCCCTCCAGGTGCCCCAAGCAGGCTAGGACAATGGGTAGAAAAGTCTCCCATGCCTACATGGGGAAGAGCTCCCTCAAGCCTGCCTCGGGCAGCCTGGCTGCTGTGCAATGCAGGAGCTGAAGGGAGGACTCTGAAGGTAGCAGGGAAAGGCTGTACCAGTCCTACCGAAACCAGACCAACTGGCTGGGGAGAGCGGGGTGGGATGATCTCATCAGTGAGAGGCTACAGAATGATAGCCAAGGTGTTTAGAAAGGGATTAGGAGCAATAAGGACACAGCAAGAAACAAGTGGCAAGCGTGGACCAGACAGATGGGTGGTTCTGGAGAGACACTGCAGGTCTCCAGTTTTCTGTCCATTGATTACTGGGGGAGCCCAAGTTCTCTGGAGACATTTAAAACCCACCTGGATGTGTTCCTATGAGACCTGCTCTAGGTGGTCCTGCTCTGGCAGGGGGGTTGGACTAGATGATCTTTCAAGGTCCCTTCCAACCCTTAACATTCTGTGAAGTTCCCTGGAGGCAGCATGTTTGGGGGGGGTCCATCAGTGTAAAGAGTGCTGCTAGCTCCAAACATCTGTAGTGAGGGTGAGTCTCTCTCTCTACCCCAGGAGGCTGCTTGTTATGCAGGGTTTGCAACTAACTGCAGTCACCTCTAGGCTCTTGGTGAGCTCCAGTCGTACACAGAGGTCCCTGGGACCTGCCAACTGAGTCCAAGTGGGGTTCCCTTCTCTGCCTTATTTGCCCCAGTGCTTGGCCTCTTTACTTAACATGTGAAGAGCTGTGTATTGGAGGACAGACCTCACCTGGCTTGGAGCATGAAAGAGTTGGGGTTTGTCCCCAGGGCCTTTGCACTGTGCTGGGTGCAAGGACTACAAGGCACCTGCACCAGCCTTGGGACACTCCATGCGTGAGAAACTCGTGCCTCAGCCAGCACCCCTTCTTTCACCAAGCAGCTCCTCATGTCAGCGAAAATAAGTAACACCATTTCATCTCCTTTACCCCTCTTTTTTTAACCTGCTAGGGATTCAGTGACACATTCTGCATCTGCTGTGCTGAGTTGGAGGAGGTCTCAGTTTTCTTCAGAGCTTATGTCAGGAGCTCTAGCACCCACAGGAAGCTTTCTGAGGATTTTGTCTTTTGCAGCCACAGGAGCTTGAAATGAGTGCTGGAGCTATAAGCTCCCTGTGCTGCTGGTGAACCCTGGTGCAATCTCAAAGCCAGCTGAGCTCTGGTGAGCAGCCCATGTCCCACAGCCAAAATAATTCGGGCTCTGCAACTCGAAGCACAGAGCAATTCACAGGCTAACCCCCTTGTAGGGCAAAGGATGAAGTGCTACATCCTGAATATGAGCACTGAAATTACTAGTGCCACCTCTGTCAATGCCACTGAATCCCTCTGAAATGAATTTTTGAGAAGAAATGAGCTTGTTATACGAAGAGATTTGCTGAACACCGTGGATTTGCCTTTCCCAGAGATGTGCAGGGGCAACACAGGCTGACCTTGTTCCAAGGTCAAATAATATCAGCATGGGTTCAGCAGCAAGTGCTTCCCAGGGTGCTTGCTCTCTCCACTCATAAAATGTGGGCCAGGTCCATTCCTGGGGAAACAGCACGAGGTTACAGTGGGGCAGCTTTGCTTTCTGCCGGGCAAAAGCTAATCAGTCCCAACCATGCCTCCAGAAGGCATGGGTGTTAATGTATGCTGGTGGGAAGATGCTGACCCCTGAAAAGGTAGCTGGGATCAGGACCAGGGTGGCTGCCTGAGTACAGAAGAGCTGTTTGGTCAGCCTGGAAGCTGGGTGGGAGAAGATAGCTGCCCTTAGCACCCACAGCACAAGAGGACCTTCCATGGGGTCACCTCTCTGGCAAAGTCTATTTCCACCTGTCTATCCATTCTGGAGAGCAGTTGGTCCCCACCCACTGCCCCCTCAGAAGGGAAAAAGAAGGTGGTTTGCCCTTTGCAGCCTCCATGAGTGGCCTGGCTTTTTGGGAGGCTCAGGGCAGCCTGTTGGGAGGCAGGCAGCTCCCAGGTGTGTCCTGCATGGGGCTTTAGGGTGACTCAGAGTCTGGGGGTCATCCCTGAGCATCTTGGATGGGTTGCTCCCTATCTGAAAACGTTGCCAAGCCAGACCCATCGAGGCCTGATCGTGTCTGTATTGAGGTAGTCAATGGAGAAATTTTCCTACATATCACAGGATCCAGCCATTTCATGCTTGCTCTTTCCTAGCTGCTCTCTGGCTGGTGTCAGTGTCCTTCCATGGCTTGTTTCTCAGTTAAATCTTCTAACTGTGTTTTAGGGAAGCTGGTTCAGGTATGACTAGCCTTGGAGTCCCATACCTTTGTGCGTTGGGATCTCCCGAGAGGACTTGGCAGAAGGTAACCTGCTGTGCACCCCTTGTGTTGCATGGCTCTCAGTGGGCGGTGATCTCAGGAGGGATCTCAGGAGGTGGTGATCCCCTCTGTGGTGGGGACAGATGGGTAGGAGGGGATACCCAGGGAGTCTCCCCAAGCCTGCAGCCCTGGGGGAGGAGCAGGGAACAGGCAGCTCCCTCGAGGTTTGGGGTAGGAACCCCATGTTCCCCATGTTGGCCGTGAGCAGAGCAGGACAGGAGGACCCACCTCTGAGGACACAGCAGCCAAGGGGAGAGCTGAGCAGAAAGCCTTTTTGTTTCCCTGCTGCCAGACTCTGCAACTTTAGGGGCTCTCTCTGCTTACAAAGTGAAGTCTTCCCCTTGATATTCAAATAAAACCCAGTGTTCGAGTTTAGAAATCCCTCAGAAGGGGCAGGGGGGACCATATGGAATTTGCCTAGGGAGACCCAGTGCAAAAGCAGCTCTTTGAGCTGTCGTGGTCTCTCACTGCCTGTGCCGGGAGCTAAGAGGCAGGGAGCTCAGCAAAATCTTCAGATCTTGCTGATTCTGGGGAAGGGAGCACACAGCAACAATTTGGTCAGGTTCCCCACTGCTGGGAGTGCTCTTAGATGTTATGATTTCTTAATATACTCCCTACGCAGGAACACACCAGGTGTTGGAATTTCATAAATTTGCATCTTCACGATAGCTGCTTGATTCCCCAACAGGATCAAAGCTGATCTTTCCTGGAGAGGCAGCCTGACTAGTCAAAGTATTTTCATGTGACAACTTAAAATGGGCCCTGTGACAGTGCTGTAGATCTGCAGTGGCCACCACCCAGAAATCTGTGCTGCTGTTTGCCTTGCTTCTTGAGTATTCTTCACAATTTCGTCCTTCAGGGCTTCCCTTTTTATTGGCTACCTACCTGCACGCCTCTGGTGCCCACTGACCTGGAGAGGGGCATGGGCACACCGGCACTTGAAAGGGAAACCTTTCAGATGGCTCTTTATTCACAGAACTTTTCACCCCATTCTCAACATCTATTAGAAAAAGACATTTTTGTCAGGTGAATAAAAATATCTCAGTGCCTTAATGAGAACATTAAACTCAGTTTTACCTGCTTTGACTGGTGCCATGAGGTCTTACAGCAGAACAAACATCTTTGTTCAATTACTGGAGCGAGGGAAAAAAAAGTGCATCTCTTTCTCTTACAGGTTCTGTATTACCTCATTCTTGAAATTCTCTTCATTGTCCCTCACATCAAGTAGGGACACCTTATTGTTGACGGAGCAGTTCCCAGCTCTCAGGCTGTGTTACTAGGGTGATCCTTTATGTCCCTGGTTGTACACCATCCTTCTCATGGATACCCAAGAGAAGCACAGAAATAGAGGATTCCCACCTTGTGATAATAAACCATTACTATTTCCAAGTATGACTTACATCGTTCTGATGTCCAGGGGCAAATCTGATCTATCTACCAAAGCTTCCAGCTGCTTTCTCCATACCTTCTACTTACTTTTGAGACTTCTTTCAATGTCAAGATGTTGAACAGGTTCTCAAGGTCAATGAGCACAAAGCAGCACCAATCTCACTGTTGTATGGACTGAGGGCATCACAAGGATAAGTGCACCTGAATAACAAAAGAGTGCGTATGTGAGTGGCTATGGCTGGAGTGGCTCTATCAGCATTCTTTTCCTTTCAACTGGTCACTATGGGATGTGCTTCCTCCACACATACCTGTAGCTTCCTCTGCCTTTGGTATGACACTTCAGTTTTGTGCCCCTCAACCCAAGAAGGACATTGAGGGGCTGGAGTGTGTCCAGAGAAGGGCAACAGAGCTGGTGAGGAGCGGCTGAGGGACCTGGGTTTTCTCAGCCTGAAGAAAAGGAGGCTCGGGGGAGACCTGGTTCTCAACAACTCCCTGACAGAGGACTGGAACCAGGTGGGGTCAGGTTCTTCTCCCAAGGAACAAGTGACAAGGCAAGAGGAACCAGCCTCAAGTTGCACCAGGGAAAATTTAGGTTGGACCTAAGGAACAATTTCTTCCCTGCAAATGTTGTCCAGGCCTGGCCCAGGCTGCTCAGGGCAGTGGTGGAGTCCCCGTCCCTGGAGGGGTTTCAAAGCTGTGGTGCTGAGGGACATGGGTTAGTGGTGCCCTGGCAGTGCTGGGTTAATGGTTGAACTTGATGATCTTAAAGGTGTCTTCCAACCAAAATGATTCTGTGTTTCTGGTTTATAATTCCTCTCCCAGTGCCTTCTGGTTTACCTGCAACTCTCTGCACCTTCAGCATACCCTGCTGAGTCCGTGTGCCAGGGTTTCCCAAGAGCGGGAGTCAGGGTAACCTGCCAGTTAACATCTCTTAATTGAAGATCACATAACAAACATTTCTCCTCAGGCTAGCTGGTAGTTATGGCTGTGATTAGAAGCTAAGGGCAACCCAAATGCAAACATGAGCAGAAGTGTGTCTCGACAAGCTAGGGGACATGATATTTAGGTAAATCTTCAGTTTCCCAGGTGGGCTCAGTTTGAGCAAAAGCTGAGTCATGAATGTGCTAGAAAATAGGAGAGTAATTAGTAATCTTGTTATATTTACTCTGAACACCTCTGCTTTTCAATTTTTCTTAAGGTGTTGTTTCTAGCTGAAGGAATAGGTGTTCTTGGCTGGGTCTGCAGTTGTTCTGGTTCTTCCTCAGATGAAGTAGCTCACTGAGACCGTGGGAGTCCCAATATGCCTGTGAGAGTCACCTTCCAGACATGTTCAAAACAGCATCTACCAGATGTGTTGATGTTAAAGACAAAAACTATCTCGGTGAGTGGAAACCTGTAGAGAGACAGAGGCATTTTGTGGAGTCCAAAAATGACAGGCTCGAGGGCTGTGCTGAGCTGGTTTCCTGACTGTCAGCTGCTGTTTCCAGAGGACCTCGAAATGCTGGTTTGCTTTGGCAAGTATATCTGCAGAGCTGTTACTGATAGCCACTTGGCCAATCTCCCCAGGTACTTCATCCCAGTACTTCATCCCCCTTGGGATCAGCTTTCTCTCTCTGCGCTGCGATGTTCAAGCCCATCTTGCAACGCTGGTGGTCGGCGGGAGCCGTGCATGGACTGCCCCAGTTGGTTATTCACAGGAAATGTGTTAGAAACTGTCTGAAGGACAGAAAGCCCTTTGCTTTGTGTCAAGCACAGTGGGACCAAACTGCTTTGCAGAGAGGAAGGCTCCTGCTTGAGACTCTGCCTGCTGCCAGGCGGGGTGCGGTGGGGCTCTGCTGGCCACTGCTCCCCTCTCCCATGGACTGTCTCCAGAGAAGTTCTCGAAGGATTGATGGCACCGGGTGCCTTTCCAAGACCAAAGCCCCATCACTCAGGAGACGTTAGACATTGTCTGGCATGACACTCTGCTCTCTGGCACTGACCGGGGCAGCCTGCTGACTGCAAATCTGCTGGGTCCACAGGCGAATTATCTGCACATCAGCACATTTAAGAGAAATTAATTTCCCTGCAGGAGCAAGCAAGAAAGTCTCTTCCAAATCAGAGTCCGGCTCGTGGTGGCTGTTATGAAAGGAGGTGACAACCTCCCCGGTGCCACGCAGAGAAGGATCAACATCTCTCCTGGATCTAGAGACAAGCCAGCAGGCAGGGAAGTCACAACAAGCCACGGAATGAGAGATGCTGGTAGAGGGCTTTTAAAGTTAGTTGCAGAGGACTGGAAGCCGTGAGGATGGTGGAGTTTTCCCCTCTGCAGTCAGTGCAGGGACACAGAAGCGCTGTGGAGGAGCAGCAATGGGGAGAATGAGGTCACAGGTGCATGGATGTGGAGGGAAGTATTTTTAATAGATCTAATATAATCTAATTAGTGGCATCTGACTGAAAAAATGGATGCCTGGCTGCTAAGGAAGAAGAAAAATTTAACCTCAAAGTCATGCTAGCCTCTGTGTTGGCCTAAAATATAATATGTAGGGTTTAGGACAGAGGAACCAGTAACAGAAAGGGGAGGAAGGCACGTGAACATAAATACAAAGTGGAATAAAATGTAATGTGTATTTACCAGAAGGAGATCAAGTGAGATAAACCTGATGTCTCTTTTTGGGAAGATAACATGTTGAATTATTTATTATTTTTTAAAAATGGAAGGAAAATGCAATAGATTTTGTCTACCTGAACTTCAGCATGGCACTTGACACGGCACTGTAGGAAAGCTGGGCTCAGTCGGGTGAGAGGGGTCCCAGGGAGGTGTGCTGGGCTCTGGTCCTGGCTCCCCTGCTCCGCAGCTCGACTGTGGGTGCAGATTCAGGGCAGCAAAAAAGAAATTCAAAAAGTAGAGGACTAGAGCTACTGTCTCTGCTGTGAGCAGCTCTGGGAAAGATAGGACAGCACAGAGGTGCCATCACTCGTACCTTGGCATGGTAGAGCTCCAGCCGATGGGGTGTTGGAGGCAGACAAAGGTTAGACACTTTCCATCAGCTGTGTTCCTTCACTCTACCAGCTCAGTTAGGAGCAGGAACACCTCTCTGGGGCCAGAGTCCCTGCAGGTGCCTCTCCTGCCTCCCCAAGACTGGGTGCTGATGGGGTAGAGGGGTGCGCAGCAGCCAGCAAACCAACTCCTGCCCCATCCTTTTTCTTCAAGAAAGCCTGTAGAGACCAGCTAAGAAATGCCATGAAGCCACTTCTAAGGGGTAAAGAAACCACCTGGAGAGGAGATTGGCACTTGCTCCCACCTCCCTGCAATGAGGCAGGGACCCTCACAAAGGAGCCCCATCCTTACCTACCCACTCTTCCTCCCCTAGTACCATCCCCTGACTGCCTCAGCCCCAGGCACTCTTTGCTCATACATGCATCTGAATGCACATTTCTCCAGCTCACTGAGTCAGCTGGGGCTGGACCAGAGCTGGGAAGTGTTTTATGTGTGCAGAAATGGAAAGGAAATGAAAGCTGCTTCTCCTCCCAAGTTCTGAGATGGGGGAATGATTTGTCAGGGATTTGTAATAGCTTTGGGGTTTTGTTTTGTTCGGGGTGGGTTTTTGTTTTGTTTTATTTTGTATGTGTGTATGGTTTTTGTTTTGTTGTTGTTGTGGTTGGTTTTTTTTTGCTGTTGTTTTTTTTATTATTATTTTGGATGGTTGCGTTTTTTTTAAATCTGCCTGAATAGGCTTTCTGAGGAGAGAAAAAAAGAGACTCTTAAGGCAGAAAATATGGTTATGTCCTAACAGGATAATTAATTAATAAGGACAGAAAAAAAAATTAACAAAAGGTAAAAGAAAAATGAAGATTCTCTGGCAGCTACAGACTGCTCCTGCCATTGTGGGGTCACATAGCTTTTGGGGCAGGAATTTATCCCACACCAGTACCCCTTGGTATCTCCACAGAGCAAGTCCTGGGGCAGTGCTGAAGAAACCTGGGAGCTGATCCCTTTACTGATATCCTTCTGAAAGAGAGCCTGTCTCTGATATGTACTCTGTAAACATTTATGCAAGCCCACCTGCTCCAAACCTTCCTGGATAAGCCCTGGGCTTTTGCCAGGATGCTGATGGCACTCTGGGTCTCGGGAGCCAAATCTGCTTCCCGTCGTCACACTCTGTGCCCTGCCATACAGTTGATTTTCTCACAGTCTGTGTGAGCATTGGATCCAGCTGAGTCCGGGGGCAGAAAAAAATAAGGTGCCTGTCCCTTAACTGCAAACCTCTCTAGTTTTGATGGCAACTGAGTACCCTGCATACCTATGTTTCCCTGGCTTATCTCTTCTTACCCAGGGCTGGGACCCACGAGCAATTGCAGGCAGCAGTCTGACTCCTGCAGCAAAGGCTGCCCTGCCAACATGCTGGGACCAGCCCCGGGGGGTTATCTTCCAAATTAACGCCTGCCTGGAGCAGAGGGAATCATGGGGGGAAGCTGCTGAAGCAGGATGCGTGGAGCCAGGAGGGGAACAAGCTCAGCCTGTTGCCTCTCCATTGCTGGCAGGACTCAGCAAAGTTTGGTGTGATGGGTGCCCTCAAAACGGGCGTTTCTCATGGCTGTCACCTGTGTCCTGGTTTGATTTTCCATCAGAAACAGTTGGGAACAGGTTGCAGGTTAGGACTCAAAGGAGGCTGGTGTGAGCTTCACTGAGCTGCAACCACAGGAAGATGTCCTGCTGTCCTCCTCCCCCCCCGTGAGCTGCCTTGGACACTGCTCTGGCTGTGCAATAAGGTGCTGTCGCTGCTGACCTGGTGAAAAAACAAACGTTGCTTGGCTCCTTACCCGTGCAAACTTTGTCTGCCTGGCTAAGGAGAGGAGGAGTGGGGCTGGAAGGAGCACGAGGTTTCCCCTTTCTGGAGCGGTGAGCTGTGAGGCTGCAAGGGGGGTGACTTTCAGCTCTTGTGTCACGGGTCTGGTAAGATGCTGTAACGAACAAGCCACAAAGGCAATTAGTTGCTAATGACCAGCCTTGACTGCCCAGCAGTGGAGTTGCAGGCTGGAAGCTGAGCAAAGGCTCTGCAGGTTGCTGGTCTAACTGGAATCCCCTCACTTTCCCCAGGGGATTTCTATAGGAGCACAGTGAGGGCTGGGAGAGCTGGCACGGATGGAACAGCTCCTGATGACACAAGACTGTCTGGAAACATGCTCAGCCCTTTTCTGCATCACTGCCATGTCAGGTCACCATCAGGTCAGTAGAGGCATTTTGAGGAGGGAGCATCAAGCAGCGGGAACTGCAAGTGGCAATGTGGTCCGATGGCATGAGGAAGATGTTGCTCTGTTTCCCTTTCCAAACCTTTGTTGGATAAACTCAGTAGCTGTGTCTGATGAGATGCTGTTACTCATCTCCTGGCTAGCCGCAGGATTTCCAGGGATGCTGACTCACTCCTGGAGTGGCTGGATCATGGCAAAATCCCAGATGCTCGTGTGATGCTTATCATCCCAAGAGCTCCCCACCACCCACACGTGCTGTTCCTCCTCCCTGGAGGCAGCCTCAGCAGTTTTATTTTCCTTATAAATCCCAGAATTGGTTCTAACTGTGGCATTTGCCCTGGGCTTTCTGCCTCTCCTCTTGTGAGAACCTCAGTAAACTCTGACTAGTTTTGAAGAGCTTTCTGCTCAGCTGGAATTTGCTGACCCTCATTCACCTTTCCAGAAAGGTATGTCCCAGACTAGAGATGATGCAAATCATTCTTATCATAGAAACCTTGGGGTTCAATTTCAGAAAGAAGGAGCTTTGGGGACTCACCCTTACTTTGACTATGGGCAAAAATCTCTCTGGAAGAGGTAGCGCACACCCACATACCATCTTTTCTCATGGAGGCAAGAAGGCTGGTGCTGTGGGCTTTGACCAGTCTGCTCTGAGCAGGGTGAGAGCTGTTGTGCTGGAATCGCTTGGACCATAGGCAGATGGTGAGTGAGGAGACACGTCTGTGTGCAGGTGGAGGAAATCTCCCTGGACAGAGGGGTGGTACCCATGGCCAGGAGAGATGCTGGGTGAAAGCAGAATGACAGCTCATCCTGGCAGAAATTATGTCCTTGCACACAAGGACCCCTTTCCCTGTAGGTAGAACCAAGCCAGAGGGTAGGTTTGATCTGTTTTCTCTCAGAACATTTGTTATGCCCCTCTGGACACATAGAAGCCCCTGCAAGGTGGGTGACTGTTTCTTCTGGGGCTGTCCCATCCCTGCAGGGTGGTCCAGCAAGGTGGGGGATGCCTGGGAAGGCCCCCAAAGCCTGCTGATCCCAGGAATTGCAGGGAGGGCTGGGGTGGGAACCCAAAGCCTGGAAAAACCCCCATGTTGTCTTTGAGCAGTCCAGGACAGGAGGACCTGCTGGGTGAAGGCAGAGTAGAGGTCTTTTTATTTCCCTGCTGCCAGACCCTGCAACTTCTGGGGCACTCTGCTTAAGAACTGATGTTTCCCCCTTGGCATGCAATGGAGATTCAGCTTTTGAGTCTAGAAATCCCTCAGGTATGGCAGATTTCTGCAAATGCAGATGCTGTGCACTGGCTGGGCAGAGGAGCAGCTGGTGGGGTGACCCATGTTACGGAGCAGATTGCAGCATGTATGTGAGGGGACCTGCTCTGCTGACAGGCACAGCAGCTCCTCTGAGGCTTCATGGAGCTGAGAGGTCATACCTCTCTCTTTTCAGCAAAGAAATACAGGTTTGCATCCCTCTCTGTACTTGAAAGACTTCATGGCCCTGGGGAAGTCCAGGATTAGCTGAAGCACCTGGTTTTTCAAGACGGGCCACTGTTTTGTTTTGGTTTTGTTTTTTTTTTCCTGGTCACTTGAGTCCAGGGCAGGGCTTGTTTTTCTGAGGAAGCTCTTCTGTCCTGCTGCTCTTAAAAAATGAATTGTCCCCCATCTGAGCAGTCCCAGGACAGCAAACATGAGAAAGTTCATTGCGTGGGTGCTTCCTTTTGCTCTGTGTAATATTAAGAGGAAGCCTGTGGGCTGTGGGAGCTTTCCCTAGGGAGCAAATCTTTGCCTGGCTCTAGTGGCCAGGGTGAAGAGGACGTGGACACAGGGATGCTGTCAAGGGTAGAGGTGCTTTGCAGTTGGGAGCTGCCATCCCCTTCCTCCCACGTCGAAAGCAAAAATGACCAGTCCCCCCACCTCATTCCTAATGCAGGAAAAGCCTCTCCAATATTAATAAGAATCTAATTTTACATTTATTGTTCCATGAATTAATTACATCACAAGTAGAGTTACCTTTTTACACAGCCATTAAACTTCAGGAAGGCCTCTTTATACCACTCCATGGATAATTTAATTAGCATACTAATGTCTTATTAGCTATAAACCCAAAGCTGGTTTAGAATCACTTAAATTAAAACTCAAAAGCCTTCAGCCACCCAGTAACCCCTCTGCCTGAGTGGTGGGCAGAGGACAGGAGTGTGGGCAAGGGGTGGGCTTGGTCCTGCCATGGGCAGAGCCTTTTGGGCAGCTTCCCTGGTAGTGCTGCCTGCCCCTGCCTGCCCAGCTTCCATGGGGCTGAGATCGTGGGTGAGGAGCTCCTCAGCTCGCCTTCTAATTCTCACTTTATTTTCTCTTAGCTATCATCAGTATTTGCATTAATTGGGTCAGTCTGGAAGAGCCGTGATAATCCATTATGGATGGACAATTAAAGCTGCAGAGAGGAGCTGGGACAGGAGCATCTGTGGCTCTTTGAGGGGATCCCATCCCCAGCTCAGGGCTCCCTAGAGGTGCAGACTTGGTGCCATCTCCTCCATCAGCTTTCAGCAGAGGAAATCCCACAGCTGAAGACAAGGACAGATCCCAAAGCATCTACCCAAGGTGAGCAGGAGCAGAGGGCACCTGTCCCAGTGCAATCCCAGTGCAGCACATCTCCTTGGCCCCTCTCTGTCCCTCACCTCCCAGCAGCATTCACTCTCCATTAAACTGCTGCAACTTCAATGTCACGGCTGCGCTGAGACTTGTTCACTGCGCCGAGATTATGTTGTTGTGTTTTACATGATCCCAAACATCCCACTCGAGCTGGAGCCAGGGCTGGCACTTTTGTATGTTCTTAAATATCACAGCTGATGTGTTAAACCTCATTTAAAATGACCCCTTCTGCCGTTCAATTCACGAGTTTAACTTTTCTTTTTTTTTCTCTTTTTTTTTTTTTTTTTTCTCCCAGATCTTCTTAGCTAATAAATAGCTTCATTTGGAGGTTTGAAAATTGACTCAGAGGCAGAGTTTAACTAAATCGAAGAGCAAGACTACTCCTTGAATGTAATAATCTGAAAATAATTGATTAATTTGCATGATCCTTCATAATTGCTTCAATTTACACCCAAGAGGCCACTGTCATCAATAGATGAATAAGACATAATTTTTAAAGTCCCAATAACGCATGAAATAGAATTTAGAAGATTCACTCATTCTGAAGCATGGGGCAGGCTCCCGTGCACGATCAGCTCCACGACACTTCCAGAACATTGCGGGGAGAGCGCTCATTGTTCGAGAAATCATGCTGTAAATTAATTCACTTGTTAAGAATGTAATTATGTTCATCATCCTTGGGAGAGAAGAGGATCAAATCCTATCACAGTGATGCTAACCTTTAGACGGAGAGATTTCAACAAAACGAGGAAGCCGGCCGACAGCATCAAGAGTCAAAAGTAAAGAGATTAAAATTCTAGAGTTTGGCGTGGATGCTCTTTAAGGAGTGACACAGCAAAGCAGCTACCTTCTGCAAAGCACTTAACCACATGCTCAACTTTAATTACCATTAATGAGATTTCAGCAGATGCTGAGCTATACCAGGACCTGACAATACCAAAGGGTCTCAAGCTGCCTGAGTGGGTCTGATCAGCGAGCACGGGAGGAAGGCAGGAGAGAAGGCAGGTAAATGGCAGGGTTCAGGAAGGTGGTTGGGCCACACAATGGTCCTTCAAAAAATGGAAATCCAACCTTCATGAGGTCAATAAACAGGGGCAGAAAATACAGCATGAAAGAAGGGAAACAGGAAGCCGGCAAGAAATAACAAGTCTTGGTAGGAATGAAAACAAACAATAGATAATTCAAGTCTGCCAGGAACAGGAAAGCCTGCAAAGGAACGAGACAGGTCTGCTGGCTCCCCAGGAGTTAAAGGGAACAATTAAGGAAGATGAGGACACAGCTGAGAAGTGAAATGATTTCATTTCATAAGTTCTCACCTCAGGGGATGTTGGGAGAAATCTGCTCTTGACTCGCTCTTTTCTGGTAATAAAGGTGAGTTGCTATTAAGGATTAAGGTATCAAATGAAGAGGCGCTGGTGCAAATAGGTAATTTAAAAAATATTAAGTCACTGGGTCTAGATGGGACATTCAGGGGGTTTGAAGAAACCTAATAATGCAGTGGCTGAGCTGCTGGGTGAGCTGAAACAGTATTCATCTTGCTGCCAAAGCAAGTGTGGGATCAGAGGACTGGAGAGCAGCAGCAGCAGCAGTCACTGTGCCTGTATTTTGTAAAGAAACACTGAGAAATCCAGAAACTGCTGCCTGGTGAACGTTGTCTCGGTACCAGAGACACGAGTGAAATGCTCGGTGCATTCAGGACAGTAACGTTCCTGCTGGCTGCAATCCATCCTGCTGGTGCTGAGGGTCCATGGGCATGGGGGGGATCCACCTTACCTTGGATCTCTCTTCTCTAATGCCTTTTACTCTATCTTGGTCCCTTTCCATTTGCAGGAGTTCAGGATCACGGAGATCAGGCAGTGGCGGCAGCTTAGGAGACATCTCAGTCTTGCACCTTCTGCCTGGCACTCCTGTAGAGATTTCCCCCGAGGGGAAGGAAGACTCACTAAAGTGGGAATATAGGAAATGTATTGAGGCAGAAAAATTATTCAGATGTAAAGGCTGCCCGCTCAACCCTTTGTGCGCATACATTATGGCACAGTACACGGCATGATTCAATTCCCCTCGAGTTTGCTTCCTAAAAGATAGCTCGCTGTGCCTCCTATGACATTTCCTTCCATCCTAAGACAGGTGTCTAAGAAAGGTGGGATAGGGTCAGGCTAGGTGACACACATTGGTCCCTTCTAGCCTGAATTATCCCCTGACCGTAAGAGTCTTCCCTCTCCTGTCTCTGGCTGTAGAGAAAGCCCAAATGTCCAGCTAGTGAGATGATGGCAAACATATTCTAGATGATTGCTTTTCCCGGGGCTGTTGCCTCTTTCCACCTTGTGACAACTCACCATGGTGATGCTGCCACCATTCTAACCCTGAATCCAGACACGTGAGGAGTGAGAAGAAAATTTATGTGGTGAAAAGCCACCTCTAAATAACTTTAGAAGTCCTGCACATTTCCCTGAAGCATTTGATGCCAGAGAGAGTTTTCTGGCTTAGAGGGATCCCTCACCTGATGCAGCCCAGCAGTGCCTGTGCTCCAGTTTAGACAGTGATTTTTCATGAGATACAACCAGGCTGGAAACTCTCCACTCAATCATGAAACCCTGTTATAAAATCACAGCACTGAAAAGAGGATATTTTCTAAATCTTGGCCACCCCTTTCCCCTCAGCTGCTCTTTGCACTCTTGTGGTATTTAATGGTGAGTTTTACAGCCCGAGGGCATTATGGTTATCTCCAGCAACATGCTAAGGTATGGAAATGCAAACATGGAGCTTGGGACATCCTAACCATGATTTGTGGCAATGCTACACCATGGAGACATGGTTGGGGCTGGAGCACTACGATAAATTTTTAAAAGCCATGTTCAGCTACGCTGGTATTTAGAGGCATGATAAATTTGTCTTACGCTTTTCTCCTTGCTAAGGAGGGGAAGGGATACAGCGCTTGGGAGTCATAAAGTCTCTTTGCTACAAGGACTCCTGCCTTAGGTCTATAGCCTATCCTGTACCTGAGGAGACAAGCAGGCTTGCTGCTGCACCTGCCTCCATTTCCTTTAGGTGTTACAGCCACGAGGCATATAAAAGATTAAAAATCAAGAGGAAAACAAACAGTATTTGTGACTATATACTGACTCAGTGCTAGTAAAAGCCCATCTTTGGAAAAAAAAAATCATCCGAGATGATTCCAAGATCTTTCAAAGCTTTTCAGTGCCTCTAAGGTGTTTTTTGCCATACCTGTATTTTTCTTGTTAAATGTGTAGTTTATAATATTTCCATCTTAGTGCTTTACTGGGGACCATAAATACCTGACGAAAAGCACTTTCAGACTACCTGGGATGCTCAGAAAAGCATGTGAGTAGTAATAGTCCACAGGAACATCTGCATCCTGACAGTCTGGGAGTTTATCTGGGTAGAGCTGCACCCATGTAGTGCTTCCAGTTTAATTTCCACATTTTTCCGAAGAAGAAGAAAAATGTCTTACGTTTCCTGGGTGACAGAAGAAAGGTTTTACTGTGCCAGGCATCTCTCATCTTCTGATGCAAGATTTCCTTAGTGGCAGACAGAGAACAGCAGTCTGATGAGACATGGGAAAGTGGATAAGGTCTGGAAATGATGCTTTATAGAGGTGTGGGCTTTCATCACATTCTGCTAAAAATATCAACTCACCTTTGATAGGCATCACACGATCTATGATCACAAAAGCAATTGATGGGCTTGGGGTCTCAGTGAGCTCAGCCCTTCTCCTGCACAGCTACAAATAAGCAACATCCCCAAATCCCCCTCCACTTCCAGAAAACTGCAGACCTCTGCCCTTCCCTCCTGGAGAAGTCCCAGCTGCCCTGTGGTTGAGGGCACGCTCGTGCCTTTCGGGGGGGGCTCAGTTAGTGGGAGGTTGGCTGCTGCTTGGAGGGCAGCCTGGCAAAGGCACGGAGCCGTGAGCTGGAGCCATCAACGGCACAGAGGGCACTGCCGCTGTGACAGGAGCTGGGTGTCAAGGAGAAAGGAGCAGGTGGCACGAGCAGCGATGCAGAGTGAGGTGCTACAATGCTCCAGCCATCAGCACCCGCCTGACACAGTCACAAACGGATGGAGCTCAAGACCTGCCTGTCAATACATGCAGATGATGTAGGTAACGGTGACACCCAGTGTGTGGCTGCTTCCAGAAATTCAAATTGGATTGCCAAACTTTTCACCCTTCCAGGAGTCTACCAGCTTACAGCTGCCCCCTCCACAGCAGGAAGCTGCTTCTTTGTAGAGCTGAGTGAAGAGTGGAAAGAAAAAAAAAAAAAAAGAAAAAAAAGAGAGAGAAAAAAAATTCATGAATATTAATTTGAATTCAACTGAATTTCAATTAGGCTGCGTTCAGTCTCCACAAATATTTGAGCAGCGCTATTGCAAATATGGTGAAAAAGCAAATCTGTAACTTTAATACACAAATATTCACAAAAGATAAATTCTGAACTGTGTGCTTACAATTCACGTCGCTTTGACTTGAATTCGGCAGTCATGTGCTATTGTTTGGTTGGGTGGTGCAGAAGGAGCCAGCAAACGAAACCAATATACTGATTTAATGTAGCCTGGTAAGCATAGGTGAGAGCATTAAATCGTGGCTCAAGCTCTGGCATGTGCGAGCCGGGATGCCAAGGCTGGTGCCCTGTTCTCCTGATGTGCCGATCTGCTCCATCTTTCCTTCCCGTCTAACAGGCTGCTAGCCCAAAAGTGGCAAGGTTACAGGGCAGAAATGGGCTGGATCCAATGGTGGGATGGGTTTGCAAGGGCTGGGGGGAAGCTGACACCAAGAAGCAACGCACAGGAGCATTAGGCCATTGAGACTGAGAAAAAACACAACTTGCTCATGTCCCACCATGATCATTTTGGTGTCATTGATTTCAGGTCACATAGCATCAAGAGATGGAAGTCCAGATGATTTTTCTCTACACTTACACTGTGTACATGGGCTGCACATCCACGTGGGAAATAACCTACATGAAACCAAAAGTGGGCTAAGCACTGTCAACCAGAGGAAGAGCTGCCTGACTTTGTGAGGAGCAAATTTAGAACAGGACCTGGGGATGGGGAAATCCCACCTACTCGCAACATGAGTGAAGGGTGCCTTAATAATGGGAACCTTATCCTTGTCACAGGTGGGTTTGGAGGCCTCACACTGCACAGGTGATGACAGTTTGACAGGATTTCAGAAGAAAAAGGGAGAAGTGATCAGGACCCAGAGTTTACTGCTGTGGTTTGCAAGAGCCTTGAGGGCAGAGAGGTGGGGATGGGGAAAAGCCACCCAAGGACTGAGTATGTGAATGTCACAGTATTCAGTCAGCAGTATTAAGGGCTTAAGTATGAAGAATGGTTATGAAGCTGGGGAAGGGAAGATGGAGAAGAACTGACCACCTACCAGCAACACTGATTTGTCTGGCACCTTGGGCTGTCACAGCCACGCAGGAGGTAGGCAAACAATAAATCTTGTATCTCTGCTGCAAAGGGGGTTGTATGAGTTTTAGGTGCTGCATGTAGTCCGGTGCTCTTCCCTGCCACTGGTTATTCTCAGTTGGCATACAGAGCTTGGAGCAGCCAGGGGTTGGGGCAGGAATATTTACCTGCCAGCTGGGAAAACCCTTTCCTTTGGGATCTGACTATGGCACTCCCTATAGAGAGGGGAGTATGTTTTCCCTGACTTTAGAGGTCTGCTCTGTACCCTACTCCACTGTTCAGTCTATTTTTAGGGGAGGCTGGAGAGAAATGGCCACTTCACAGCATGGCTGGTTCATTTTGTCCTAGGGTTGGTATTTCAAATGCGTCAGATGAGTTGCACCCCACGTTTCAATGTCTTTTCATCAACTGTAAAAGGAGACCAGATGAGTAGCTCAAGTGTAAACTTCTCTAATGTAAAAATTTCCACTTTAGAAATCCCCCTCTGTGTCCTTCACCTACCTCTTTTTCCTGTGAATAACTGCTTTTTCTGTACACTGGCCAAGCCTTTTGGGTGAGTGATATTCAAACAACAGGCAGCTGCCCTGCTGCTCCCGTTGAGTCTTATTGTGAAGCTGGTGAACTGATTGATTGTTTGGTTTCTTGAGAACCTGATGTTGTTTCTGCCTTTTCACTGGGTGGCTGAAATGTTTAAGCAGGAGCAAGGAACAATAGGGACAGAAAATAAAGAGGGGAGAATTGTGAGAAATTAAGTCTATACAACAAATGATTAATAGTGCATTTCCTGAGGCAAACAATGACCATTGGTGCTGGGGTCTGTGGAGATTTGGAGACTGGTGATTCTTTTATGGACTCCTTAAATAAAATAAATAATGGGTGTGGGGGATGCCTTTCATGGGGCCCTGATGCACAAGTGCAGTCTGGGAGACCTAGAGAGGAGTCTTAAGATGCCTATTGAAAGACCAAGCTAACAGAAGCTGCCTTCGTGTGGTAACAGGGTGCGTGAAGAAGTGATCTGTTTTGTGCAAAGGACTTCACACTTCCCAGAGTGTAGAGGATGACCTGATGCTGCAACTCGATGCCTATGAACATCCCATATCCTTGCATCTTCCCTCTTCTTCTTCCTCTCCTTTTTTTTTAAAAGCAGTTGGGGTGGATTCTGTCATTTCTGTCACACGTTCTGATGCTGCTCATGGAATTCATTTCTACTTCCCCCCAGTAGATTAAAAAAATTTGCAGTAAGTCAAAGAAATTAAATTTTAAGCTCACCATTGAAGGATAATGAATCAGAAATATGTGATCTTTTGTAAAATTATATTCTTTCAAATGCTTAAATTTGGGGAACTCTATCTCATAAGGGAAGTACACAAAAAAACTGCAATCAAAATGACCTATACAAAACATAAAGAAGAGTTAATAGGATTGCTCTGAATTCTAAAGGGGGTGGTGCAGAACAGCACAAGTGGGCCTTGCAGTGGGGCATTTATAATCTCCAATTCCATTAACAAATTTTAATATAGTCTTTGAGGGTAGAAAGTGGTCGTTAATAAAACTTTAAATTAAAGCATGCTAGCTGTCGGATTAGATCATTAAAATTGCAGGGTGCTGGCGGCTGACTGGCTCTGCAGAAGAGACGGCATCGCTAAAACCTACATTGTCGAGACCATGAAATAATTCCAAAGCAAACAGGAAAAAAGGAATAAAACAATTTTATATGTGTGAATTATGATTCTATATCATGTTTAATGGAGAGAAAAATGTAATCATATTTCATCAGCTCTCAGTGTAATTAGTGTTTCTGAACATCAGGGAGTAGACACAGAGAGAGAAGCGTACTCACGACGCATCAGCAGCTGGTCGTGCAGATGGACAGCAGGACAAGTGCAGCTTTTAGATTCGTAAAGATCATTGTCCTGGGTCAGGGCAAGGGGTGTATTTTTTCTCCTGCAGTCCAAGGGTAGGACTGGGTCTGAGATGTTCTAGAGATGCCACATCTCCTCAGGAGAGAGTTTCCCTAGCAGAAAGGCAGTTTTGCTTTCTAGAAATGGGTGTTGATGGGGATCAGGGTGGCTGCAGGATGAACATACTTCTCTTGGCAATATTTCCTCAAAAGATTTAGGAATGGTCCTGTAAGTGGGTCCTGGGAAGCAGAACTGATAGCTGAGTGTGCAGTTATTACTTGAAGCTGCACAGCAATTTTGTTTGAGGACAGATATGTATCTATAGGAAACCTTTTTGTTCCTATTTATATTTTGTATCTCATGCAAGAATGAAGAGAACTGAGCTGGTTCTGATGTGCCTGATACTGAAAAAAAAAACCAACCAACCCAAACCCTCCATTTTACCCCAGAAGACGTGACTAAAGCTATCAAGGGTGCCTGAGAACAAAAGAATTCCTGGCTGAATGGTGTTCCCTGACATCTCCCTCCTAAAGGCTGTTCCTCTAGATGAGGGGGCACTGATAGAGCCCCTTACCTCTGCTGGTGCTGCTGGAGGTAAGGGCTTGGGGCAAGAGAAGGTGGAGTCAGCACTGCAGGGAGCACATGTGCCTGTCTGTTTGTCCAGCGCTATCTTTGGGTTGAAATAAAACTGGGGCTAAGAAGTAGAGCTTGACTGATATAGAGCCCATGTTCCACCTAGATATAAAAAACCCCTTCCCAGTTGTGCAGTATCTTTTGCACTATTTCACAGCTGGAGAAAGAGAGAAACCCCAGGACAGAGCATGGACATACTCTGGCCATGGACTGACACAAGTCTTTGTGAGCTCTACAGCTCAAGCAAGCCAGTTCTGTGCCTCCATCACCAGCCTCAATAAATAAGAAATGAAGAAAGAGGAAATGAAATTACTTGGATTAAGTAATTTAGATGTGTCTTACTCAGTAGAACCACCACTTGTGGGAGACGCTGAGGTTTCCATCTATCGGGACAGGTGTAGGGAGTGGACAAGGAGCTCGGGATGGGTCACAACCAGTGATATTTTGAGGGATGGAGCTACAGAATTGCTCCAGGCTTCTGAAAGTCAAGAGGCGAGGAAAAACATGTTCAGGTTCACAGAGACAGCAAACAGCAAATCCGTTCCTTGAACGTAGCTCCCAGCTCTTCGAATGAACTGCTTGTGAACACATTTGCCTTTCCATGAATTATTCATTCTCTTAAATGATTGGGCAGATGATTTATGCGAACGCTTCTTGGCCTATTGGGAGATCTTTGCTTGTACAAACAGCCATGCTGGAGGTGTCCGATTGGTGCACATGCAGGCTTACATGAGCGTTTGTGACATTTTCCCTTCCTTCAAGCTTTTAAGTAAACAAAGTGTGCTCGTATGAGAGTCTAACCGGTGTCACTGTGAATCTGTGCATGTATGAAAAATGAATACTTCTATTTAGTCCATGCAAAACATTCTTTTGATGTCGAACCTCACTGGTGAGCGTTTTCTTCACACGCTCTCTTCTTTCTTCTTGAAATAGACTTTTAGACAGAATGTAAGTTTTGGTTATTTTGCTCTGACGGCTTATTTCTAATTGTGTCTCTCTGGAGAGGGGGAAGGAAAAGAAATAATAATAATAAAAAAAAAGAAGAAAGGAAGGAATTCGACACTGAATTCAACACTGCATACAGGATTGCCAAACAGAAGGGAGCTGAGTGCTACCTCGGCATCCTGAAGAGAAATGAGAGCTTTGGAATTCAGTGGTGAGCAGGACTGGCAGTTGTCCCTCCTGCCTGGCCTCTAGAGACAGGGCAGCAAAGGTGGTCTCTCATTGTGCATCCTTTCAGCACTCTACAGCACACGCTTTCATCTGTTCCTCAGAGTTTTTGCTTAAAGACCCAGCTCCTGTAGCACGTTCGTGTTTGAATAATTCTGGTCTTTATGAAAAATATATATATTTTTTTTTTATTCTCTTTACTTTTCTCCTGCACATACAGCAAAGATTTCCTTTGCTGTGTTCCTCAGCTGCATTCTCCTGCATTGTATTAGATTGTAACTTGAAGTAGATTGCTACATTTCTGCTGGGGCCAGATGGGATCCGGCTCTGCTTTGAAAGATGAATACAGAAGAGCATCTGAGCTGCTCGCTCTGAGCCTGATAACCCCTCATTTTAGCTAGAGTGACCAGCAGATGGGTTCTGCTGTGGCTTAACCTCAGACACCCATCAAAGAGTCCTGGGTTAATCACTAGGGAGGCAGCAAAACAACCATAGAGGGACAGACCAGATATCTGCAGATCCTGGTGATCTGCCTGAAACAGAGACCAGTAACGTTCACCACAGCAGAGTGAGTGAAAACCAGCCCAGCCCTGAGTGCTTCTGGCACAGAGGCATCTGGCAGCTCACGGAGCATCCTTTATGCAGTGTTTATGCCATGGACAGACCTGCCCACCTTGAACATACCACACGTCTTTTGATGTCCACAAATCCCTGTGCGTAAAAAGTGTGTCTGAGTCATCCTTTTAACACTGCTTCCCAATACTTTAATTGCTTATTGTAATGTCAGAAGGAGGGAATCTCCAACTCCAATATTCTTTTCTCCAAAAGACTTGGTACAGCCTTCCACAGTTTGTCGAAGCTGGGAAGCCTTGGTCTTTTCAGTCTCTCAGCATCAGGAACATCACTGGTTCAGCCTTTTCCATCGGGTTTTTTGTTTGGTTTTGCTTCTGTGTCCTTTGAGATGAGGATCCAAGAGACACTCAGTATTAAAATTAAGGATGGACCGTGGATCTCTGTGCTGGTTATGGTGACAATTCCTGCGCTGTTACTGCTCTTTGAAGCGATGCCCAACATCCTTCTTGCTTTTTGGCTAGGCATGGTCTGAGTAGCTCTCCTTGGGCAATTTTCACATTGCTGTATGAATTCTTTGAGCAGTGGTAGCTAATCCAGAGCTAACTGTTGCCTGTTTAAACTTGGTTGCTATTCTGTTTTGCTTTTTGGGGTTTTTTTTTCACCTTCACTGACATTACCTTGCATCTATTTACATTGAATTTCATCTTCTGTTTTATTGTCAGGAAGTCAGTCTCAGAAGATCCTCCAGAGCTTTTCTCTGTCAGTGTTAGATTTCATGATCCTGAATAATTTTGTCGCATAGGCAAACACCGTCACTTCATTATTCACCACTTTTCCGGATCATTGATGAATGTCGCACAGTGCAGATCCCAGGACACACCTCCAAGGGACCTGGTGACTGGTCTTTGGCCAACACGAGCACTGATCAGCTACCCTTCACTTGGTTACGTGTTTTTAACCACTTATAAATCTGTGGAGAGGGGCTTCCTCTCATACTCCATCACATCATAGTGTCTCCAAGTGCCTTTTGTGAGAGACCTTGAATTTAACTTTTGGAAAATGCAATTTAACTGCGGCAGTCAGCTAATCCTTGCCTGGACCCATGTTGACACCTTCAAAGAAATCTATTTATGAGATTCATAAGATACGACTTCTCCTGGAGAAGCCATGTTGACTCTGCCCCAGTATTTCCAGATCTACCCAGGCTCCCGTTAATTCTGTTGTATATTACAGTTTCTTCTGATTTGCCCGTCACGGAACGCACACTTCCTTGTCTCCAGTTCCTTCTGCCCTTTTTAAAGAAAAATGATGTCGTATTTTCTGCCTGCCACACCACTTAGCACCAATGTCAGAGGGGAGTGCAGGAAAGCTGGAATATGGAGTGACATTTTATCTTGGGGCCTCATGAGAAATGAGAGCTACCTCAGCAGCCCCTCAATCAGGTTATGCAAGTGAATCAGTGCAATTTGCCAAACCCCAGGTTGGCACCTGCAGAGACACTGATTTACACCTTTACATTCATCTGAGCAAGTCAAGAGGCAGCAAGGACAGGATGTGCTCCAATCAGCTTAAAGGGACCAGTCCACGTCTGTGCTTGGGAACAGATGTAAGAGAATTGCATTGACAAGTGTATTGGCACTGCCTGTCTCAAACTTGACTGTCTGCTCTGGGCAAGACAAGTCTATAGCTGAGATACCAGGCCATGTGGATGGACTCACCACCTACCAAACAGGATTTATGAATAAATGTGCCTAAAAACCTGCAGGAGGTCCTTAAGGGTTTCTTCTTTTACCCACAACATGGGTGAGCAGCATCCCAACAGCATAACATAAGGATGGTCATTGTGGTCCAGATGTTTCTATTCTGAAATCCTGTCTTTAGTAGCTGTCATAGCTCTGGGCTTCTGACTGAGCTAATGGGAGGGTTGCAGAGGTGCTCATCAGCCTTTAGGCTGCTCAGTGTCCCCAGGCATGCAAGATCTGAAATGCACTGCACCCATCCTAGGCTGGCTTCTGATACACCCCATACACAACTTGAAACACTCATTTGAGTAAGACTTTGAAGATTTTGGTACAAGGTAAATGAGAACTGGCCTGCTCCTTATAACCTGCCTCTACTTTTCTCCTGAGGTTCTGGTGTGGACTTACCATTATACAGAAGACCTTGATCACCCCTCCTCTGAAGCAATAAGACTGGGGTTTATATGTTCAGGAGCAGCACTGGTTTGATCTTGGCAGAAGGGGGGCACCTCCTCCATGCACCCCCTTCACAGATCCCTGCCACATCTACATCAGGCTGGGTATCCACAGTGCAGCTCCCTGGCTCCAGCCATAATAAACTCCTCCATCACTCTTCACCCATTGTAAATTTACTTTCAGATCATCCTTATAACATTTTTCAGCTTTTTTCAGTCACTTCTGTCTGTATTGGTTGTTACAGTCTTTCTGTAATCCCTACCAGCAAAGCCAATGCTCTCAGCTGAGCTGACCCATTAGCTGACCCATTAGTTAATTACTTGTGCTTTCTTTTCCAAAGCCACCAGTCTCTAAGTAATGTCATAACTCAACATCTGCATCAGTAGTGACCACTGGAGCTTGCTTTAGATTCCAGCTCCTCACTCTCATTCCAGGTCTGCTTTCTCTCTGCTGCTTGTTTCAAACTCCTGCTATTTTCCTTTTTCTCAAGCTCTAGGGCAGCCCATGTTTGCCTGCCTTTTTTTTTGGTTGTTTTTGGGGTTTTTTTTCCTGGCTTGGATACCTCCCCTGGAGTTACCCCTTCTTATCTGTGGTGGCCACAAGGCTGAGCTGCAGCTTTCTGTGGGTACCCATCAACCACAGAGGCACTGCTGGATAACCAGGAGGGAGACACAACCCCTTGGTGTGCTGAAACAGCCTTCTGCTCCAGCAAGAGGGTCCTCAAACCAGGCAGGTACTGCTTACTGAGTGCTGTGGCCAAACCGTGCCTGGTAGGAAAGATCAGGAAGAGAAGCAGCTGTTACTTTAGTGTCTTACCCCAACCTGATTTTCCCTAAACAATGAGGCTGGTGCTTTAAGCACTATTTTTTCCTGGTGCTGCTTTATTTTATTGTATCTGTATTGAGATTTCTGCCCAGCTGCTGACCCCACACAGAGCACCTGAGACATGAGAATGAAGATTTGCCAGCAGCAGGCTCTTCCCATGACAAAGCACAGTGTGTTTTTCAGCCAGGATGAGAGGCAAGGGAGAAGCTGGGATGAGAGGCTGCTGTGAGTTTGCAAGTGACTGTCATTGTTTGTTTTATAATCCTGGGTCATTGCAAGTAGTTTCTAAATTGATTTGTCCCTGTGTAAGCATCATTGTCCAATTCAGAAGAGCCCCATTCTCCTCTGTGCTTCTTATGCAAGCGTCACTCTCCACCGCGCAGAAGTCGAATTGTGTAAATCTTTGCCAAGCCTCTTTTTCCTCTGGGTTACACAGTTTGGGATCTGTTTTGAGAAGTGGAGATTGCTCATATATCAAGGGGAGAAGTTGCCTGCCTGTAGCGTGCCTCTCTTGGCTGTGGCTGACTACGATACCCTCCCGCGCTGGTTTGTTTTTAACTGCTACATTAATAAATAAGCAACAACAGCCCCGGTGGGGAGGAATGCTGATTGTCCCTGATATGTGCCCAGAGACGCTGACTTCTGGGCCTAACCACCCAGTTGTCCCAGGAGGCTGCGAGATGCCACGTTTCCCCTTTTCTCAGCAGATGCTGAAGACATCGAGCTGGCAGGACTGACTGCAGGTCTAACTCTGCTCACTGGCTTAAGCATCCAGTGCTGCTAGTTATTACAGCTCCTGAGGCAGACTCTGAATGTAAAATAGATGCCACTGCTCCTTCTTGGAATAAAACAGATAAAAAATCAATGCATTTGAAAGAGAAATAAAAAATAATGTCTGGTAGCACTAATATTCCTCCATGCGAGACTGCAAGTTCTGAGACTCTCATGGCAACCTTGATTAAGAAAAACATCTTACTTTAGAAGGAGATTGAAGATCTGGAAAATACATCTAAAAAGGTGACCTCTGGGTGATAAGCATAATTACTGATGCTCCCGTGGAGCTTTACGTATGTGACTTAAAGCAGAAAAATAAGGACCTGGCATGGGATCATAAATTCCAATCTAATCCGAGAAGTAACAAAGCTTCTTGGACGCGGGCAGAAGGTGTGAATCTGCGTTAGCCGAGGTGTCACGCTGGCTGCGAGCCTCTGTTGAAAGACCTACTGGGTGAGTTTTTCCCATTGATTTTAGTGGAAACAAGATCAATTGTCTCTTTGGGTTCCTGTGTGGGAATGAGATTATGTTGAATATTAATTTGCCTTGCAATGGGCCCTGACTGTAATTTTCTATCAGCGAAAAAGAATTCATGTATTTCCATAAATTCAGATACTTCCATCTATTCATTCCACATATTCATAGACATTATCTCAATTCCCAGCTCTAGTTCAAACAAAAGTTAGTTCCTTTTGCAAATAAATTATTTTTCACTGTTGATGATATTTCTAATTTTTGTAGGCAAATTTATACATTTGAACAAAGGAGACAAAAAGTATCTTTGATGTAGCAAAGCCGCTCTGAGAGCCGTACGTAAAATGAAAGAGAAAAGATAGTCTGGAAAATTTAAGGAACGGATGGGAATGCTTCCAAGTTACCTTGTACTTAATTGAAGTTCTCAGAAATGTTCTTTTCTTGTTTTCTATATTGGAGCTGTTCCTTGAAGTACATACGAATGGCTCTTGAAGCCAGCATTTAATCTTTGACTGTGTCTATTTTTCTTCACTTGTAGAAATGGAAGGGCTCTTCATGGAATTTCTTATTCTTTAGCATCTCTACATCTTGATCCCTAATTTTTAGTGAATGTTGCTGGGAGATATGATAGCACCGTCCACATTGTTCAGAGCAGGATTTTTCTCAGTTTCTTCTTTCTGCTGCTGAAAATCCTCCTTGTGTGGTAGTGATTTTTGTTAGAGGGTGACAACCTCAGTACAAGTCTGACTTGCTTCACTGCTCTCAATTTTTCCCACATGAGGATTTCCTTGGACATCTTCACCTCAACAGAACTATCGTCCGGTAAAAAAGAAATTTGGCTATTTTCCCAGGATTTCTGGACATCCCAGAGCTTGGAGGGGGCAGCAGCTGTACAGTGGGCACAGGTCTGGAAACCCACGATATGCTCCCGTAGAGCTGATGCTCTAGCAGGCTCTTTCACAGCTGCTGTGGTGCACCGAGGCAGCACAGGGCGCACACACATCCCTCTACCTCCAGCCTAGATGCCCCTAGGTGAGCGTGAGATTAACATGCAGCTCATGGAGGTGGGTTTTGTCCATTCAGGTTTTTTCACAAGCTCATAGACTGAAAATCTGGGTGACTCTGAATGCTTCAAGGTGCACACGTGCTATGAGCAGCAGCTTGCTTTCACTGAGGCTGGTGGAAGAGCAGTGCCAGAGTGAGATAGAAGTGTCCTGGCAATGTCACGAATGTTTTTATTCCCTGAAAGTCATTTGGCCACTTGTGCTCTCTACAGTTAGGAGGAGCAGCACCCGGGTTACGTGCAGCTTGTGTGACCAATAAGACAAGAGGAAATGGACCCAAGTTGCACCAAGCGAGTTAAGTTGGATGTTAGGAAAAAATCTCTTCATGGAAAGGGTTGTCAAGGGCTGGCCCAGGCTGCCCAGGGCAGTGGTGGAGTCCCCATGATCCCTGGAGGGGTTACAAAGCTGTGGAGATGTGGTGCTGAGGGACATGGTTTAGTGGTGACCTGGCAGTGCTGGGTTAATCGTTGGATTGGGTGATCTTAAAGGTCTCTTCCATCCAAAATGGTTCTATGACCAAAGCTCCCAATGGTAAGCATTGTTGCAAGATAATATGGCTACAGGCGCAGGGCAACACCCATTTGACACAGGAAAAGTCACTCTGGTTGAAATATGCTCTTTAAAACTCATCTCTCGGGCTCCTAGCACTGCCCAGCCATGGCTGGACATGTTGGATCTGCCACCTCATTCCTCTCTGGAACATACTCCTGTAGCAACCCTAGCTCCTTTTTTTCCCCTCCCAGACCTGTTCCTCCCCAGCAGGAGACCTGCTTCAAACCATGTTGCAATTTATTAAAGACAACCGTGCTTCCAGCATGCAGGCATATCACCTCTGTCTTCAATTATTGCCTGCATTTGATTTTCTGGATTGAACTGCTTGAATCAGGGATGTGCCCAACCTGTATGGAGCCTCTCGTTCTGCCCGTAGTGTACTAATCCTAGTAGTAGAAGTAATAATATTAATGACAATGTTATCATGGGTGGGATATTAAAATCCACTAGTGCCACAGCTCCCAGAGGAATCTTAAAAGGCGTTATAATTAAGTCACAACAGACTACAGCCCCGCTGCGAATGAGAGATGTAAGAAGAAAAGATGCAGCCAGTGTGACTTCAGTACGGGCACTCAAGGAGCCACGGTTTACAAAACTTCTACGTCAAATGGAATAGCAGGAGGTGACTTAGAATTTCTTAAGACCTGTGGTAAAAAAAAAAAAAAAAAATGGGCAAAGAAACTGTGTAAATTAATGGCACAGCTGCAGGTGGGCAGCATGAAAAAAAAAAAAAAAGGACCTAGTGCAAAAGTATCTGAGAGAAAAGAAAACCACTTCTGTATAATGGGGAGGGGTGTGAAATCGATGTCAGCTCGAAGTTGTTGGGGTTCTTCATCCCTAGGGAAGGGAAGGGGGGGGAGGGAAATAAGGGTGACTAGGAAAAGACTAAGTTCTTTCAACGAAAGGTCCTTCAGAAGCAGTACACAAATAAATGTGTGAAAAATTACATTTGTATAAAGAAGGGATGCGAGTAGCAGGGAATAGAATTAGCAGTTATTTATTGCCGTGCTGGCAATTCCCCGGGGAAAGATACGTGCAGTGGAGAAGAATAAAACACTGGAAAAAGTCAAGTGTGGGTATTAAAATGTATATAGAGAAAGAAACGTGATTTGAGCGACTCTCATAAGTTAGTATGACCTTAGCCACGAGTAAAACAGCACAGATAGAAAAAGCCTGTATCTCCACACAGCTAAGAGATAATGGAGCAAGAAGCAATAAACAATGTAATATAAAAAGAAAAATCACTGCAGTGACTGCCTTTGAAAATAACAATTAAAGTAGATGATTTGATCAAAATATGCCTAATACTTCTTCACAGGAATAATGTGATTTATAGGCAGCCCTCCTGAGTTCAGTATAACTTTCTGCAGCTGGTGAGATGTTTGCATCTGTAAATGTTTTGTGGGATTCAAGTACTTGTGGGTAATGGGAATGCAGCTCCCGGGATGCTGAACATGAGTCCGGAGCCCCAACGTCAGTTTGTGGGACTGTGGTGGGCTGTGCTGGTTGGGGGAGAGAAAAGCTTACCTATTTAGATTCCCTGAGAGATGCTTAAAAAGAAAAGAAAAAGAATTAGAACCATCTGTGTGTGTCTAAATAGTGTAAACAGGGGAAGGGAGGAGATGGTTTTGTATGGCACCGGGAGATGGAATTTGCAGTAGTGTGATGGGAAAAGCACAAAAAAAAAAAAACCTCTATACCAGGTGGGAAAGGTAAATTTGAGAGAGTATCAAAAGCTTCCCCCCAGCATCTGGGGTAGGCTGTACATGGCCGTGCTGGCACTGCAGCCTGGAGATGCTGAAAACTCAGTTAAACAAACCATTAGAAAACATCGAGCGGGATTCATTAGGAAATATGGAGTGGGATATGGTCTTATTCCTGCACAGCGAATGGCTGTGAGAACCTAATTAGTTATTTCAATCAGGCTACCCGGCGTCAGTCGTGTCTGGATTTGCCTTTCTAGCTCTGCAATCAGTTTCTCCCCCCGATTTTTGGGTCGGCTGGGTGAGCTCAGTGAGTGCCTGGTGATGAGGGGATCTTTGGGCAGTTGTAGCAGTGCCTGGCACAGGGAGGATGAGGGCAGCAGTGCCATCGAGCCTTAACAGGGAGTAGTAACAAGGAAAGAGGAGAAAACGGAGATGACAGCAGTAGCATGAAAAGAAGGGTGGGGAAGAGGTTTTTGAAGGAATAAAGGTTACCCAGCCACAGATACCTACAGCTTCTTCAGACTAAAACCCTGTGAGCATCCCCTTTTCCAGTCTCTGGGACCCATGCAGGTACCTGGGGTCCCATCTCAGTTGTCCCTGGGCTTGGGTAGCTCCCATGCTCTTGTTTACAGTTGTGTGTGAGCAGAAAGCATGGAAACATCACGACTTGAGTGTGCTCAGGTTGTTACTGGGCTGTCTGTCATGAGTTACACAAAGCCTTGAACCACTCTGGTTTGTGTTGGGAGGGTCTGGCTTGGTATTTGCAGACAGACCAAACAAGCCCAGAATCTTTCTCCCTGTTCCCTGCAGGGAACGTGTCCTGAGGCAATGAGATCCTGAGCCGCAAACTGCTGGACAGTCACAGCTCCAACAGCCCCGCTGATTTTCCTTTGCAACAGAAGCAATTGTGCATTTTTTGAGTCTTATTTTAGCCACTTACCAGCCTGGGACACGCGCCTGGGTACGGTAAAATCAATTCTAGACAATGCGCAGGCACACGATAGCGTTTCTGTGGTGTGTGATATGGAGCGTGTAACACAGGTATGGTTTTACAGCGGGTTCACGCTGCCTGCGGGAGGGCAGGTGATATGTGACCTGGCACAAAGCCTGCTGGTGTGAAGTTTGCACATCGATACTTTCTGGCTGGTACGAGCTAGTATTTTGGGTTTGTACTGGCATGATGCTTGCTATCACGTGAACATGACTTAAGTAGTAAACGTGATCCAATAGCCTCGCTGCCTGAGTTACCGTTGAAGTGTGGCTATAAGACACCAAAGCTTGGAAAATGCTTTGTAGGATGGCTGCTGTGCTGGTGGTTTTGCTCCTCCAGCTTCAGCCTGGGCACCTTCCTGGGCCAAGGCTTCTGCAAATCAAACCAGTCTGGATGCTTCTTAGAAAATACAGTTGAGGAAAATGCATTGATTTTTGTGTAGCAAAATGTTTTGGCACATCTTTATCCATATGGCAAGGGAGGCATGGGCCAGGAATGCCTCTTTAGCGGAATGATAGTATCCCATTTTTGAGCTGGAAGGAGCATCCCACCATATAGATACCATGTGTCAAAGTGAAGCTGTCACGGTCTCAGTAGCGTGGCATTGTCCCTGTCCAAGAAAATCCAGAGGTGGGATTGTCTTTCTACAGGGAAAAGCCAGGCTCTGACACCAGGCCAGACTTCTGGAGGTGCCAGCTTGCAGATACCAAGCGACCCAGCTCCAATTTTAGCTGCATCTTTGCAGATCGACTCGGCCATGTGTGATCTTGTCTGCTCGGCTACCAGCAGGGCTGGCGGAGGTAAAGCGGAGGGCAGGACAGCCCGAGGAGATCTCAGCCTGGCTGGGGACCTGGTTGTGCCTGGAGAAGCTGTGTGGGTTGGGTGTTTGCTGCCGGAGGGGTAGGAAGGCACCCAGCTGGCTTCGCTCAGGCCGCTCGATTGCTGTATTGATCGGGCTCTGCCAGCGGCGAGGCAGCCAGCAGCAGCTCTGTACTGGGCACGATGGGAAGGAAGCTTGTGTGAGGATGGGGAGGGTGAAGCCGGGGAAAGCAGCAGTGGGGGGGGACTGTGGAGGGACAGCCATGGGCCAGCCTTGCTCACAGGACCCTCAAAAGTCCCCGTTTCTTCATGCAAAACATGCATCTGTATCAGCGCATCCTTTAAATCTCTTCCCCGAGCACTACAGCGGGAGGAGTTTGTAGGAAGATGATGCTGATGTGACGGTGAGCGAGGCACGTGTGGTTTCAAGCTCACAGCTCTTTAGCATTGGGGTGAGGTTTTCTGAGTTATTTGGGCTGTGCTGAGCTCTCCCCAAGTTTCTCTCCAGAGTCCACAGCCCCTGGGTGGTCCAGCCATAGGAGCTCTGCAGCTCTGGGGACGGTGGATTTGCAGCTCCTGGCTGTGCTGTAAGGACAGTCCCGGTGGCAACGTGCTCTGGCTGAACCCTCCTGCCCTTTCCAAAGCTTCCAGCACAGGCTCTGTATTCACCCACCCCAAAAGGGCTACCTGACCCAGACATGCTTTTCCTACTGCAATTTAGCACGATAACACAGAGCAAGGAAGCAAAAAAAATAAAAAAGCCCCATAGCCAAAACAATCCAGACCTGTCAAAAGCAGAGCACGTTTTTTCTGGGACTGCCAGGATTTTTTCCATCTTTCTGCTCTGGGTAAAGGAAGCAGGAGAAATAGTGGGGAACCCCAGACACGTGTCCCTGCCATCGCACCCTGCCACACATACAGTGGCAAAGGGGCACGTGGTGGACAGCAGGGAGGATTTCACCCCGTGTCCTGTGTCTCAGCAAAGTCAGGGGAGTTTTGCAGAGATGGGTGCAGATGCTCCTCTTACCCAGGCCACCAGGAAGGAGCTGGCTGGGGTCCCAGGGTGCAGCCAGCCACACAGGGCAGTGCTGGGGGCCAGAGCTACTCTCCATAGATGGGTTTCTTTTCTTAAATCATGCTTTAATTTCCTCTCCTTCTGGTACCAATGCCGATGTTTTAATGAGCTCGCTCCCCTAGCATATCAAACAAGTCTGATCCCTGGTGCTCCCTGCTTGCAATTCCCAGTGGCTCCTAACGAAGAATTGTGCTGTTTAATTTTGCCAGTCTTCTAGTTTACATTGAAGCATTAAAAAAAAAGAAAAACATAGGCAAAAGGACCATATTTCTCCTGGCCTATTGATAGAGCGTGATAGGTATTAAATTCTATAATTCTTTCACTGGCCTTTAAGCAGCCTTGGTGTTAATATTTAATGATGAAAGATGCTGGTAATCAGCCCTGTATCCCGAGTGTCTGAATGCTTTATGATCTTGCCTTTGGGAGCCTAATTGTGAACCCAGCCTGCTAGAGCTTCCTACCCCAACTTAATAAACTTTGCCATTCCTGCCCAGCACATCATCTGTCTCCAGGCAGGATTCAGTGCAGAGACATCAGGTAGTACGAGGGAGAAGGATAGAGGAGAGCATGATAATAAGGGCAAGCACAGAGGCTGCGGAGATGGAGCAGGCAATGTGCCCTGAGAGGGGCATTGGCTGTTGACATGGCACTGCTTTGAGGACAGCTCTAACCCCAGCCGTGCAGGCAGATGTCTGCGGGCCGTGCTGCAGCCTGGCCCAGAATCAGCAGCCAAGACTGCATTGACCAAGTTCTCCTCCGCAGAGCAGCCATGAAGCGTGGGCTGTGAGCCTGGAATCTGCATCTGCCAGCCTCTGCTAGTCCCACCTTGCTGGTGGGATGCCTTCCTTCACCCTCCTGCCCCATGACGGTGCCTATGCCATCTCCCAGTTATCCTGACCTCCTGCGCCAACATCCCATAGCCCAGATAAAGCCAGGCACTTGATTCTAGACTTGCAGCTCCACCTCCAGCTGGTTTCTAGAGCATGGTGGGGTGTGCTGGCTGATGTGGAGGTCTGCACACAGCACAGGTAATGCTGCTGAGGGTGATGCTTCACTGAGCTGGAATGGCCTCAGGCAAAGTCAGCAGAGCCCTGTACCAAAAGAGAATTGCTGTTAGTTGCTAATAGTACTTAGCACTTACACGTTGCAGACACATTTGTGTTCAAAGCCATGTACCAACATGATCTCATTAACTGCTGGCATGGGAACAAGTGCTGCTATTCAGAGGCAGCTGTTGGGAAACTGAGGCAGACACACAACCGTGCAGCTGAGGTGATGGAAGCAAACATCACCTATCCGCCATTACCACGTCCCACCACCACTGTCGGTCACGCTGCCCACCCCTGGAACAGGGTTACAGGCTCTGGCTCTTCTGATGCCAGCACTGAGCTGGCCCTTGGCCCTACTGGTACCATTACAGTGAGACCTCATCCCATACCACTGTGACCACTGTTGTAATAGTAGCAACGGAGATATTTCATTCCAATTTAGGAGATGCAATAAGCTTTCTCTATAAGGCATAAACCTTCTTTTGCTCCTTGTTTGTCTGCCTAGGGTTTGTGCTTGGATAATGAGATGAGTAAGTAACCTTGCAAGCTGATTTTGTTATATGGCCACACATAACCATGGCGGAGGCTGGGAGCAAGTCTTTCCGCCTGAGTACGACCCTGAGGAAAGCTTGTCAGGGAGGCCAAAAGAGAAATGTGTTCCTCGACCAAGGAAATATGAAGCTCATTAGTGTGGGGGGTTCATGTGCAGCAGCAGCAGACATGGGTTGTCCAACAGGAGCTTCATAAGACCCAGGAGGTGCCAGTGGGATGGAGGTAGAGCCTCTCCTCCCCAGCTCACCCGGGTCTCTTGGTATATCCCATTCACCTTCCTGCAGTGTTGCTTAATCTGTCATTCTCTGCGAGATGGCTGCAGCAGAGCCCTCACTCTCACAGACAGTGTTTGTTACTGGAAGAAGAAGTGGGAGTGTCTTCTCTTGCTGGTGCCACAGACTCCAGTAAACACCCTCGCTTTTCCTGGTAGCAGACTGGCACCCCAGAACTATTGCAGAAAGGCTCTTTGTATACCAACAAACCACAGAGCAGCCAGCAGGACTGGGTTGCTGGAGCTGGGAGCACTGGGAGGTCCCAGCAGGAGGAGAGCTCCACAGAGCTGCTGTGCAATGACTGCACACCCACATGAAAACTGCACCTTCCAGGCATCCCCAGTGGCAACAGAGCAGGCGTCAGGCCTGACAGAATCCCGAGATTTATTTGATGATGATAGTAGGCTTTTTGTTGCCTGTGTAGAGAGATACCAGGGCTCCTGGGAAAGGGGCAGAGAAGTCATCTTCATGCTGGTGGGATGGTCAGAGTTGCTTCAATCACTTGCTCCACTCCTACCCCTAGTGAAAAGGGCTTAGATTCCCAGGGCGAGGGCTTGGAGGACTTGGCATCTGGGTCCATCCCAGAGTTTCTTTCATATAGGTTGTATGAGGCACAGTCAAATGAGAGACCCTTTAAGGGTGGGCAACTGCCTCTGCGTGACACTCATTCCCTACAGTGTCCTCAGGTCTGAGCTCCCACTGGGTTTGAGCACTTGAAAGGGGCAGAAGAACTCTTTCCAAGTGCTGGAAAATGACCAAATTCCTGTCCAGGCACACAGGCTTAAATAAAAGGGTGAAAGAAATTTTGTGTCACGGAGACGGCTCCTGGGACAGCGAGTCCTGCTGCCCCTGCATCTGGAGACAAGCTCCTGTCTGCTGCTATGATTGGGAGGGAGGCAACTCCTGCCTCGTGCTCCAAGGCAGAATGAGAAATGGGGAAGGCAGTGATGTGCTGGGAGAGCACCAAGCCGGAGGCTGACGGAGGCAGATAAGGCTTCCCAGTGGCAGGATGTACAGGTAGAGCTGCCTGCCTGCCTCGGAGATGTCACAGCTGGTGCGGAGAGCAGAAGGCTGGGATGTGGCACAGACAGCTTTTGCTCCCCGACCGGGGCTTGGCACAGTCTGTCTCTGCAGAGCCAAAGCTCTCCCTGTCCCACCTCTCATAGCCCTGGTGCCTCTCATCTGAGGCCATCTGAAGCCTCACCCTTAGCCATTGCTGCCTTCAGAAGGGGTTCACTCTCCAGCAGGTTCCTGCATAGCACAGACCTCTCAGTCAGCCCTTGACACCTCCCTATGACAATCTCACAACCAATACATGCCCTTCCCCTTCTTTTGTCCATCAACGCTTTTCCCCAGGCCTCCCACCATTGTCCCCAGCACCCTGTCACTCAGCATCAGCAAGTCCTTCTCTGAAACAAGGAATTTCCCCAGTCAAGCCCCTTGTTAAAAAAAAAAACAACAAACCCCAACAACCAACCAAATAAAAACAGAACCATGGAAAGGATCAAATGTTGCTGGGAATCTTTGACTTCTCCCTGCTCTTTCCGACTCAAAATATCAAAGGCAAAATAAGATTTCCAGTATATCAGAGAGCAGTGCAGGAAGGCACACTGTAAACAAACTAATGAGTTTAGTGCCAGTGAGAATAGCCCGTGCTATTACATCTCTCTTCCTAAAATGAGCGAATCCTTCTGATACAATTTACTGACATCATTAGCAGGGCTTCCTGCACTGCTGCAGAGTCTTCCCTCGCAATTGCTTCAGATTTTAAGCTCGCAGGCTTCAAATGTTATTGTTTTAATCTTTACATAGCGAGAACATTTTAGAATTGGGAACTAGGTTTGTCTGGGGGGGTTGCCTTGAAATGCTCGTATTCACCTAAAGGGATGTAGAGTCTGAAATATAACAATGACAAATTAACTTTCACCGCTAGCGGCCATTTCAGGAAAATCAACAGCTTCTGTTTTTCTTCTTTATTTTCTAGTTGGCAAACCGCTTCCTGCATTTCCTCGGGGGAGCTGAGCTGCTCCAGCCATTTTGGGCAACGCCGCTGCGATCCAGCGACCTTCGGGTGAGAGTTTTGGAGGGGCAACGAGATTGATCTAATGCAAAAGCAACAAGGCGGCTGTCAGAATTTTGAACCTGGAAAGACAATATTTCTCCATCAAATTCAGCGGGCGGCCGCGTTTCTTAATGCGACGGAGTTCTTCGCTGTGCAAGCCGAGGGTGCCACTGAGCGCTCCATTTGGAGTCACAGCTGCAGGACTGGAGAACCAAGTGGCATCAGGATGCTTTGGAGTCCATCGTTAAGTCTGTTTTTTTACGGCAGCCTAGGATGGTAATGTGCCTAACAGAACATGTAATGAGTATCCGGAGTAAGGCAAGAGGAAGCTGGTTTGCTCCTCAATACGCTGCTGGCCTGGGTAGTGCCACTGCTGTGAAGACTGCTGGAAAAGCTGCTCCCGAAACTGTTGCAGAATCACAAAAGTCTTTCGTTTAAAAGAGTCCTCAGGAGGTTTCCAGTCCAACCTTCTGCTCAAAGTAGGGCCAGCTTCAAAGCCAAGTCAGGTTGCTCAGGGCATTGCCCTGTTGGATTTTGAAGATCTGCAAGGGTGAAGATCCCTCCACTTCTTTGGGCCATTGGCCTAGTGCTTGACATAGAGAGAACATTTTCCTCATGTTTAGCTGGAATTTCCCTTACAACTTACACCTGTTGCCTCTTGATCTTTGGTGTGCTACTCCAAAAGAATCTTCCTCCATCTTCTCCATAACCCCTTGATGTTTGACAGATTCTGTAGGACTGCATCTTGTTTCTCCTACTGTTTTCTATGCTGCAACAAGATCTGCTGGGGTTGCTGCTTTAGCATGGAATAGCAGAAGCAATTAAAGAGCAGCTTTCTAGATACACCATCTTCCATCTTCTGGAGGAATCCCAAAATGTAACACCAAGCAGACAGGAGGACTGCCTCTGGCACCCCCACCATGAAACCACACAGGTTTCCTGGTTGCCTTGTTGGAGAGAGATCATCTCTACAGATTTAATTCTCCACCGTTGGGATTTCCCACTGCAGTCCCACCTCTGGACCTGCCCCTAGAGGAACCTGCCTCACTGCTGACTGCAGATGGAGCCCTTGGATGCCTAACCCTGCAGGAGACTGGCTCTCTTACAGACCTCTTCCTCCTGCTGGCACAACACGTACACTCATTGCACACTCACCTTCCCCAAATTTGCATTTATATTTAACTTAGGAGCAGCAAACTCAGATTGAGATGTTTCTCTTCCAGACAAACTTGTCAGACCTTATTTGTATGCCTCTCTTGTCCTTCTTTAGAGCCTCTACCTTTTGCTTTCCTGAATCATAATTAAAAACCTACATCTGTCCTACAGACCGTGGGAGCAATTTCCAGGTCCAAGGCAAACCGCAGCCGCATTTCAGACTCCTGCTGGTCCAGGACTTGTGCACACACATCCGCCCCAGTCTGTCCAAACACTGATTTCCATTCAATCAACCAGCTCAGCTCTTCATCCAATGAGAAGTTGTGGGATATAGAAGTTGTGGCACGTAGAAGTATGGATGATGGGTGAACCATGAGTGCAAAGGTACAGTCTAGATGGTAGGAATGCACATCGGGGTCTGTGGAGACCAGCCTCAGTGGTTTCCAGGGCAAACCACCAGATATCAGTACTAGGTCTTCCTGAAGAAAGCCAACAGCCTAGTATTTATTGAGAACCTAGAAGAGTGTGTACAGTCTTTAGAGATAAGAATTAAAGAGGCTAGAAAACCCAGCAGGAAGACAAATGTCGCCAAGGCAGCATGAATCACTTGGTAGGCTGAATTTGTTCCAGAAGCCTTGAAATTTGGTACAATGAGATGAAGATTTGTGCATCTAGGAACAAAGATATATATACACAAGTTGGGACTGCTGGATTAGAAAAGTGTAGTGGAATCAGCTGGAAGCTTTCTGAATTTGAAGTCCCTAAAGAGGAGAATGACAGAGATCAACACACTCTGGCTTCACATTCACATGGGATCTTGCATTGATTTAATAAGAGTACCGGTCTGCTCAGTGTCTAGTTCCAGGGTCACACATGATGAAAAGATGGAAAGAACCCAAAAACATGGAAAGAGGTTCAAAACTTAGTGAAACTCCGAAAGAAAAAAAAACCAAAAACCCACAACAAACAACCACCTTGTTTTATAATGAAAGGTTTAATGAAAAGCACTTTGAATAGTTATCTGACACAAGTCTGGAAGTACCCAGCAGAAGAGAATATATTTGAGACTAGAGAGCTCTTTAATCTGGCGATCAAAGGTGTAACAAGACCTGGTGGCTGCAAGCTGAAATTAGACAAATTTGACCTGAAAAGAAGACACACACCAACAGTGAAGGGAATTAGCCATGAAATAATGTATGGAGGAGAGAGTTGATTCTTCCTCACTTGGATATTTTTTATTTTGAAATTGGATGTGTTCCTAAAAGAGGCTCCCTAACTCAGCCAGAAATCATAGGTTTGCCACAGGAATCACTTGGTGAAGCTATCTGGCCTTGGTGATGAAAGAGGACAGAGTAGCCTTTCTAGCCTCAGCGTCAATAATCCATGACATCCTGTCACGGAGGCATTTGCTCATCTTGATCTTAAGTGACTTTAAAAGCCACATGAACAAGTCTAGTTGCACTTGAGTTACCTCGAGGTATTTACAAACTGCTCCACTACACGCAATAGCTCTGCATCAAGCTCTTCGATTCCACGCATGTCTGTGTGATCCAGACAGATCTCCTGCGTCTCACTGTTCATCTCTCCCCCAGGACTTCACCTTCCTGCTTGGCTCTCTGGCACAGCATCACCCACCCCAAAGCAGAGTGAATCTGGTTTCCTGGGCGGGTCGCCCTTCGTCAGGAAGGCTGAGTACAATGAGAGGGAGTGAGCACAATGAGAGGGAGACTGAGCACAATGAAAGGGAGACTGAGCACGATGAAAGGCAGCCATCTCTGTGCTGAGCACACGCTGCTTTCCTCGCACACTCCCAGAAGGACCCTTGAGTGACATCGGATCTTTTGGAAGCAGCAGCAAGACAGAGATGGGTCCTGCAGAGGATATTTGTGATGGGGACTAGGCATCCTGTTTTGGCTTATTGGGGATGCAGAGGCAGTGCTGGTGGGAGCCTGGGTCACCCCTAGAACAGCGGTGGGACAAACTCAGCCCTGCATCAGGCTCAGAGGCTGCACAGTGGTGACTCAGTCCTGACACGGTGGGAGCCTGCAACCCTGTCCTTGGCACGGTCCAGAAGAGTGGGTGCAAGCTTTGCTTACCTTCCTATTTTCCATATTGATTATATTTGGATTTGCATAAGCCAGTACAGTAAACAACAGTCAGATGAGACTAAACGAGGGGTAAGAAGAGGAAAACAGAAACATATTTACCCAGCCTAACGAGCAGGACACGGATCAGCCATGAGCTGCCACCTGGACTCCTGAAGGGCACAGCCTGGAGCTTGTGTGAAAGCTGGGAGGTGAAAAGTGGTGGAAGAGAATCGACGTGGTGTGGGAGAAGGGCAAATCCACTTTCTCAGGGGTGAGGCATGTCATATCTTCTAGCCTGCCAGCTGGAAAGGGTCAGCTGTCCTAGCAATGTCTCCTGGGCTGCCCACTTGTCCAGTCACTGTGGGATGAGGAACATCTGACCACTGTGCAGTTGCAGGAGGGCTGCTTCCCTGTTCCTTGACACTGTCTGGTGGCATTGACTTCTCCAGCAGAAGCTGAGCCCTGGTGGTGTGAGCTGCAGGGAGGGTGTGTGGGTAGGGGATGGAGGTGGGCAAAGAGGCTTGAACCTGCCAGGCAGCCTGACTGGTTACTTCACCTCCACATCTCTCTTCTCTTTTCTTGCTTTTCCAGCTTGAGAAGGTGCTACAAGAATGTCCAGGCAACAGTGCTGGGAACAGAAATTACTCTCTGAAATACTGAAACAACACATCTGCACACAGAGAGCGTGTTTGAAGGAAGAGATCAGGAAATCAGCACGCGTGGCTGCTCCGATGCTGAAATCCCAGGCTACATTTTCCAAAGAGATTGTGAGAGTAAATTCATTTTAATTAAATGGCTTTAAACAAAACAAAATACACCGTTTCATTTCGGTTTTAACGTCACATTCCATTCCACCCCCAAGCCCATTTTTCGAGGCTTTGTGTCGGAAAGAGACCTAAAAAAAAGACCAGCAGTAGCCAACGGGGGTGCGTCTTCTTTTGTCTTGGTTTAGTAAGCAAACTTCAAACGCAAGGTGACTGTACAAAGCCCTCCCTGCAACCGAAGCTCCTGACACGTGCTGGGCAGGAGGCACAGACGCTGCACCAGCCCCATGCTGTCAGTGGGGGTCCATTGTTCACACGAGCTCCTCATACCCCTCCTCGCACAGGGAAGAAGAGCCCTGGCAGAAGGCAACCTGCTGCCCGCTACCGAACCGTGTAATAAGGTGTGTGTTTTATAAGGGAGACGGTTTGAATGGGGTTTAGCAGATCTAAGAGTCTCCACTGTGTCATAAATTCCCGCGACGAGCTTTTGGTGTCATACTGCTCCTTGTTATAATGAAGGGGATTTGAATAGGATGTAATGTGGTTGGGAGTGAAGATATGGCAGCAGTTTATCACGAGAATCTGCTGCAGCACCCGGGAAAATGAAAGCTTTTTTAGATATAGATACAGATGGATTGGAAATGGACTTGCTCCTTCACACAGGAGGCTCCTTCATCACCAATAATATCAGGACAAATACTGCTTTGTGCTTGGCACTGTCTCTAATTGCATTAACATATCAGTCGTGAGCGGTAATGCTCCTAGCCAGAAACTCATCACCAGTAGAGCCGCTGGCACACGGAGAAGGGTGCCAGCTGCTTGTAGGTGTGAATATTGTCATAAATGGGATTTCATAAGCAGAAGGCAAAGATCTGCTCATGTCTCCTTCTACAGCAAATGAAGCAGCTCCTTGCTTCGTAGCTCTCTGCTGTACAGCTCCTTGCTCCCTTTCCCCATCTGGGAGCGTGTACCCAGGTGTGGAGGAGGAGGAGGTGAAGCAAAGCATCAGGAAAGGTTCACCCCTCGGGGATGACGTCTCGCATGAGTTCTCAGAGAATAAACATTCTGCTTCTGTATTGCCCTGATGTCCTCCTGCAGCAGGACATTGTGTGTCTAATCTTGGCACGATAGAAAATAAAAGGCACTAAGGGGACTAAGGGAAAGAACCTAAAAAGACCCTTAAAATGAATTATGGGGCCAAAGTATGGTACTACTACTCTCTCAGCTGTGTCACCCTCCCTGCCTAGGGTTGCTGGATCTGTGCAAGGAAATGCTTACAGCAAACCTAGAAAGACCATCTAATGTTCCCATCAGCCCTGATAGTGGGGTTCTGGTCTTGACTCTACCCAGGTCTTTTGCAGGACACATTATATTGTTCAGCCTAGAGAAAAGGAGGCTCGGGGAGACCTTATGGCTCTTGACAACTCCCTGACAGGAGGCTGGAGCCAGGTGGGGTTGGGCTCTTCTCTCAAGGAACAAGTGATAGGACAAGAGGAACCAGCCTCAAGTTGTACCAGGGGAGGTTTAGGTTGGACCTGAGGAACAATTCCTTCTCCTTGAGGGTTGTCCAGGCCTGTCCCAGGCTGCCCAGGGCAGTGGTGGAGTCCCCATCCCTGGAGGGGTTTCAAAGCTGTGGAGATGTGGTGCTGAGAGACCTTGTTTAGTGGTGACCTGGCAGTGCTGGGTTAATGGTTGGACTTCATGATCTTAAAGGTCTCTTCCAGCCAAAATGATTATGTGATTCTATGATTCTACATACTTCAGGCAATCTTTAAACATCGCTTTAAGGTCATATATATATGAGAAACACAATTATGTCAAAAGTGAAGAGGCAGTTATCAAAATAATTGCTTAATAGCCTTTGTGCAATTAGGATAATTGCATAAAGCAAGGGACAGAGTGATTGATAATAACTCTTCTGTGTGATTGTCCATGAATAGGGTTGATTTACCCAGTTGTATGAGGAGCGTTTCCACTGCATCATGAACCCCTCCAGCTTTAAGATCCCTTTTTGCTCTAGATTCCTGGGTTGTATTTTCTTACCCGCTCTCGGAAGCCACCAGCCAGTGAGCAGCTCCTTGCCTGGCTCATCTCTGTTTCTCAGAAGTGATTGCTTTCTGCGTTGGTGATACGTGAGCTCTGTGTGCTGATTTCCTCCCAATTTTTGCTTTCAGCTGTTTGGAATGGAGACTGTTTTACCCTGTTTGAACACAGCTCGCTGCACCGTCGGCCGCTGGGCATTGCCACTGTGTTGGGTTAGATCTTTAATCTTTCATTTCCACTGTTCACACAGAACTGTTACACAGGCTTTCATCATTTTTTTCCCCCTGAGCTCTTGCAGCCTCTTCCTTTGAGAAATCCCATCTTCCCCTGTTTTTTCATATGCACTTGTGGTGCTCCTCTAAAAATTACTCTCCTGGTTTGCTGCTTTGACCGCTTTGTCCTTTTCTTTTAGCTTCTTGCTCTTTGCATCTCTCCTTTTCTTGCTGCATCACACACAAACCTCTTCGCCTGTAATTCTTTTCATCATCAGTTTCTCTTTTAAGTGATGTTAATCCTCAAATCCACCAATGATGCCACTTCCTTTTTTTTTTTTTAAACAAGCCTCCTTCACCCCTCTACTTTTCCTCCTCCCCCCCCCCCTCCTTAAATGCTGTGCTGTGGCAAACACAACCCCAGCACATAATGCCAGGTGTGCTGTGGTTGCATCATTCTTGCCATTAATGTGAGCAGAATGCCTTTCTAGGAAAATCACTTCACCCTGAAGTGCTTTCCCAAGCAAGTGGCAAGCTCCCGTCGTGCCACCATTTCCCTGCGAGCGGGAGGTGGCCGCGCTTCTAACCGCGACCGTTCGGAGGAAAAGAGGTGCTGAGGGAAAACAAAAGCTCCGTGGTGATATATTCTGCTTGGGATGTGTAGAGAAGCTGTATAGGGAACTGGCCCGTGTTGAGATGTTGGTGGCAAAGTCAGCAGCAGGACCGTTGTTGTCTCAGAGCTGGGGGTTCCTCTCATGGCTCTGGTTCCCAGGTTTACAAAAAGGATAATGAGAGTGAGACTCGACAGAAGTGATGGGGGTAATTAACTGTGCCAGGGGTTTTTTTATGTGAAATGGTATTTAAAAGACATTTAGATGTGGCACTTGAGGACTTGCTTTAGAAGTGGACTTGGCAGTGCTAATGGCTGGACTCAATATATCTTAAGGGCCTTTTCCAACCAAAATGATTTTGTGATTCAATTCTATGATTTGATTGTTTCATGGAAATGTGAAAAGAAGCCCAGGCATGTGGGTGAATTCTCTTTCCTATATAGTGCCAGTATCTCTCATTTTCTCATTGTTAATAGTAATTAAAAAGGAGAACAAAAAACCCACCCTCTTCTCCATGGAGTCCCCATCCATGGAGAGACTTCAAAGCCATGGAGATGTGGTGCTGAGGGACATGGTTTAGTGGTGGACTTGGCAGTGCTGGGTTAACAGTTGGACTCGACGATCTTAAAGGTCTTTTCCAATGAAAATGTGATTATATGATCCTTCACATAAAAGATCTCTTGTTTCTCTGTGTGTAACATGGAGGACTGGGCTGCTTGGAACTTGCAGTTTTTTCCTTCTCGCTCTTCCCTCTAATTACTAACCTGCATCTCAGCACAACAGAGGCAGGAAGAGCAGGAAATCTCCCTTAATCAGCCTTTCTTTCTGTTGAGCCTTCCAGGAAGCTTGGGAGAGTAGGTGCTGCTGCTGTGGAAAGGGTCCTATTTTCCATATTTTCTCCATTTGCAGATCTGCTGCCCTACATAAAAATGATGAGAGGGGTGGGATGGGCCCCTTCCCTCCCACATCTGGCCGTCTTTCTTCAAGAGGTTATTGAGATATTGAGGTTATTGAGACCTCAGTTCAAGGCACAGGGGGAGGTTGGAGAAAGTGAGGGATAAAAGGAAAGAAAACTTAACCGAAGCCAGGGATGCAGCAAATGAGCCAATAAAAAATGCAGCTGGAAAAATGCTGACGTGCTTACTATACCAAGTAGCTTCCGACTCCAGGCATTACCCAGGGGGACTGAGAATTACAGATCTGGTAGAAGGATCGCTGTAGCAGGGGAGCCTCCGCATTGCAGGTCATTTCATCCAGAAAATAAAAGCACTGCAGTGATACCGGGGCCGGAGCAGAGAAGGTAAGAAATCTCTGTGGTTAGCGGAGTTGAACACCAGACGTGCGGTGAATAACCACCTCGGCTCACTGCAAGGAGAGGAGGATGGTAACGGGTTTGCTTCAGTACAAACGCAGTCACTCACCATTTCACCACAGCAGCATCTGTGCGCGGAGTGCGGGCACAACCGCGTTACGGCTGTACTTCCCTCCACGAGCTGAAAAGAAACGGCAGCAGAGGCAGCAGGTTGTCTTTTTAACGTGCTGGAATGTGCTCGACATCCCAAGGGAAAACTTGTCCCTCCCACCCCTCCGCCTC
>WTSP01018627.1:0-10584 GCA_025331215.1 Actenoides lindsayi
GGGCCGAGCGCCGTCGGGGGCGGCCGACCTGCGGCCTGGAGGCGACCCTCCAGGTGCCGCCGCCCGCCGTGCCCGGGTTCTTCGTCAGCCCTTGGGAAGGCGAACCGGAGGTCCGGGTGCATCGGGCAAGATGCGTGCGGGGGGGCGGCATCCGCTCAAAAAAACGCCTCCAGTGCTCGTTGTACAGCTGAACAGCTTTAACCTGATAAAATTTCCCTTCATTTTCACCTCCCACTAGTTCCGGTTTCTTCTCCTCGACTGAAATCCGCTGCAGTCGTTCCCCATCGTGACCGGTCTCCCTTCTTAAACCCGGAGGTTTATTGTGCCGTGTAAATCCATTCATCCCCCCAGTCTTTCTAGTACAAGGAAGCTGAGGTTTTATTCCCCCCAAGTCTCCTCTTTGCATACGCTGTTGAATCACTAGCAAGACGAACCAGTGCTGCCAAAACACTCCATTACAAGGTGGTGTAATCACTTCTTCAATGAAGTTCAAATGCCAGCAAATGCATTTTGTTGCTTGGGGTTGTTTGTTTGTTTTAATTCTAATGAGGAAAAAATAAAGTGATTGATTTACCAGCTTGAAACTAAATGATGCCCCTCGAGCACCTGCAGAAGAAGCAGAAGCAAAAGCAGAGGTTTGCCAGGGTGTTGGCCATCTGCCTTTTAGCCAAGAGCTAGGCGGTTAGAATGTGCACAAGGATGTGGCAGACGTAGGCCTGATTTTCTTCTACCTGAGGGTGTTCAAACTCATACCGCTTGTTCTCCCATAACACTATTTTGGCAACAAACTACAACATCTTTGGCCTAAGAGAGCTTAGATTCTCCTGTTGATATTGTTTCCACAGCTTTGTTGAATTTATTTTAATTAATTTGTACTAATAATTCACCAGGGCAGGAACCCAGCTGGGTTTGCTCCCAGTTAAGTGTGTAAACCATCAGACTAGGGAGTTACACCCACTTATTTACATGTTACCTCCATACATTTAAGTAGTTCATACAAAGTGATGCAGCTCTACATGGAAGGACTGAGAAACCTGCACTTCAGCAGGAGATGCCTGTGCTAATCAAAGACCTAGTCCCACCTTACATAATGTAATGGCAAGGTATTGATTAACACAGGAATGAAACAAATCTGAATTACTCCATAGCTTAACCTTTCCCTATTTCTTTTTTTCACCTGTTCTCCAGCATTGTTCCCACACATCCTTAATCATTTATGGATGATGGGAACAATCCCTACAGCTTCACTGTGGGCTGTCTGTTCAAAAAGAGAAACCAGAGCTAGGTCTTCATTAATACAGACGAATGTTGTCAAGAGAACTGCACACAACTGCAGTGATTTCTTCCTATGCCACCCAAAAAACTGGATTAAGTCCATATCTATTTCCAAACCAAAATAACTTGGACACACACACACATATTTTGAAAGTTCTGTTTAGCTCTATGACTAACTTCCTTCTCATTTTATTAGATTCCTGTTTCATCTTGTCCCTCCACTTTTAGACTTGCAGAATAATTCAGGTTGAGTGGGACCTCAGAAGATCAGTAAATAGAACCCTTCGCTCAGTTAGAGCAGGCAGCTGAAGGCCTCATCGAGTTCAGAATATCTGTGCAGAGATTCCATGATATCCTCAGGCACCCTGTGCCAATGTTTCTGTTCTTTCCCTGCTCATGTACAAGTTCAGTTCTAAAACCAGCCCCATCTTCTGTCCACAGTCTCTTCCTGTAGTTTCTTTAAACTTTCATCTGGAAGACAATCACAAGAGTTCTATGAAAGCAGTAGGAACCTGGGAGCAGGCAGAAAGTCCAGCAGACCTGAAGTAGTTTTTCCTGGCTTTATCAGGAGGGGAGAAGCAATCCTGTTGACATTTCTAATTAGGTAAAACTAATGAGTAGTGTGAAGGAAAAGCAAAATTTTAGCAGAAAGATAGTGAGAGAAAGAACTGGTGGAACAGATAAGTTATTTGCAGATGCCTTTTTTTTCCTACTGTTGAACGAAACTCAGGTTCAATAGAAACATTACATCTCAGGATGAAATCACTCAAGAAAGACTCAGTTGGTCTCTTTCTCCATTTGCACAGTATTTTCTGGGTCAGTACAGAATTGTTTCTAGTCACTTTGTCACTGCGAGTCCTATTAGATCTTTAGACAGTGGCATGTTGTAGAGGAAATTCAATGAGACATGAAAATATCAGCAAGTTGTTTTTCTACTACCTGCATACTCAGCCCTCCTGTGTCAGTGTTACACACTCTCTACAACAGAATTTATGTTCAGGCTGGCCTGGTGCTGCAGCCTTCAGTTAAAAACATGACAATTGGTAGTTTCTTCTTTCTGCAGCTGTTGTCTTTGCCATTGTACCTGACTCAATTGTGTTGAAAGATGCCTCGTCCGAAAACCTCTGCCACTAACAAAAAGAAAAACACCAATCTGTAGGATTTCAAAGGGGGGGAACCAACAAAAAACCCAACACAAAAATGCTCTCTTTCAATATGTGATGAAAACTTCTGTACCACAGATGTAGGCCATGCTAGAAAAGCCATATTTTGATCATACTTTGGTTGCTGTAGAAATTAGTTTATTGCTTATTTTAGCTTCACAACTGTTTCTATTTATAAGTAAATAGGGGATGCAGCTGTAACACAGTACTACTTTTCAATAATAACATTTAGGAAGCACACAGATCAAAGTAATGTAGCTCTGCATCACCTTTCATGTCCAAGGGATGACACTTGTAATACAGGGCCACCCAGATAGATAGTCTTGGAACTGTCAAAACTGTTGCTGTGATCAGTTCCTTATAAATGAATATGTGGCTGTAGGCCAGTAATTCAAAATGATGATGGTGGGGGGGTTACAGGTACACAAACTAAGCAATCAATACACTTCTAGTCAGCTCCACTCTTTCAAACATAGGTACTCTGAAGTCTGGTAATTATTTCCTTTTATTATCATCCTTATTAATATCTGGTGCTGTTTAGAAATTTCTGTTACTTCAGAATTGTTACTTCTAAGAAAAAATAATTTATGAGAGTTACCTTTTAAAAAACAAAACAAAGCAAAACCTGTCAAGCAGGTCAATTGGTATGAAGGAACTCCCATAAACCGTTTAAAACTAATTTCAGTACAGCCATAAAGGTTACCATAAGGTTTATCTCTGAATCAGGAAAAAAAGTTCAAGCACTCCACATTCACCACACTACTATCACAATGGTTTCCAAGCTATCAAGCTTTTGGAACATGTCACAGTTGTCAGCAAAACGCCTTGGTTGTATTGTTTCAGGACACCTCTACCATCTCGGACCACTATAACCACACTTTAAACCTCTTCAACTTTTATTCAGTAATACTCTGCATAAATACTGTGGGGACTAGCAGAAAGCAGATATTTAGTAGCTAGCTATTACAAAACCAGAAAGCAACACCAACTTCTCTACCATAGTAATCAAAGTGCAATCAGTTCCAATGACCACTTACTAGCCTATGCTTTATCAGTTTGTCAATAAGGCTGTCATGGGAGAGCGATAAAAGCCTTCCTTGCTGAAGTCAGGATAAACAGTATCCACCACTCTCGCCACCAGTTCTCATCATAGAAGACTATCGAGTTGGACAGGAATGACTTTCCCTTCATAAATTCATGCTGACTACTCGCAGTCACCTTGTGCTTAACAAATTTGGAAACATTTCCAGGATTTTTTTCTCCATCACATTCCCGGGGATCAAGACAAGGCTGACCAGCCTGTAATTCCTCCTGGAAGACAGGAGTGACATTTGTTCTCTTCCAGTTCTCAGAAACCTCTCCTGATCATCATGAACTTTCAAAGATGACTGAGAATGGCCTCACAATGACATTGACCAGTGCCCTCAGCACTTGCCAGTGTCTCCCATCAGGTGTATGGACAGTTCATTTAAACATTCCCTAGCCTGATCCTCTTCTGCCAAGCAGAAGTCATTGCTCCAGACTTCCTCTCTTGTCTCAAGGACTTGAGATTCCCGAAGACAAGCCTTGTCACTAAAGACTGAGACAATGAAGGCAGTCAAGCATTTAATATTCTCAATGTTCTCTGTCACCAGGTCTCCTGCCTCATTCATCAGCAGGTCCCTTTTTCCATAGTCTTACCTTTGCTGCTGATAGACCTGAAGAAGCCATTCTTGTTTCTCTTCATGTCCCTTGCCAGATTCAACTCCAGGCTGCCTTCAGCTTTCCTAACCCCATTGCTAAACTTTCAGAGAGTGGCTCCGTATTTCTCCCAAGTCATCTGTCCCTGCTTCCGCCTCTTGCATGCTTCCTTTTGTGCGAGTTTTTTCAGGATCTCCTTGCTCATCCACACAGTCCTCCTGCCACCTTTGCTTGCCTTCTGCAAATCAAGATGGAGCGTCCTTCCATCTGGAATACTGTTCAATATATTAATCAATGACATGGATGAAGGAATAGAGTATATCCTCAGCAAGTTTGCTGATAATACAAAACCGAGAGGAGTGGCTGACACACCAGAAAGCTGTGCTGCCATTCAGCAAGACCTGGATAGGCTGGAAAGTTGGGCAGGGAGAAATAAAATTAAAGAAGGGCAAGTGTATGGTTCTGCACCTGGGGAGAAATAGCCCCATGCACAAGTACATGTTAAGGGTTGACGTCTCAGAAAGCAGCTCTGTGAAGATGAACCTGGGAGTCCTGGTGGATAACAAGTTAACCACAAGTCAGCAGTGTGCCATAGTGGCCAAGAAGGCCAATGGTATCCCGGGGTGCATTAAGGAGAGCGCAGCCAGCAGGTCAAAGAAGGTTCTCCTTCCCTTCTGCTCCAGCCTAGTGAGACCACATCTGGACTATTGTGTCCAGTTCTGGGCTCTCCAGTTCAAGAGAGACAAGGACCTACTGGAGACAGTCCAACTGAGGGTTACAAAGATGGTTAGAGGACTGGAGCATCTCTCTTACAAGGAAAGGATGAGAGACCCGGGTCTGTTTAGCCTGGAGAAGAGAAGACAAAGGAAATCTTCTCAAAGCTTATAAATACCTAAAAGGGCAGGTGTCAAGAGAATGGAGCCAGTCTCAGTGGTGCCCAGTGACAGGACAAGGGGCAATGGGCACAAACCAGAACACAGGAAGTTCCACCTCAATATGAGGAAAAACTTCTTTCCTGTGAAGGTTCCGTAGCACTGGAACAGGCTGCCCAGAGAGGCTGTGGAGTCTCCTTCTCTGGAGATATTCAAAAGCCACCTGGATGCAATCCTGTGCAACCAGACCTAAGTGAACCTGCTTTGGCAGGGGGATTGGACTAAATGATTCCCAGAGGTCCCTTCCAGCCCCTACCATTCTGTGATTCTGAAAAAGGTGATCCTTAAAAGACAGGCAGCTCTCCTGGATCCCTCCTCTCCCCCTCTGGACCATATCCCACAGGATTCTTCCAAGCAGAGTAAGAAACAGAGAAGGCCTTGACTCTGCAAACGCTGTTCAACAACAGCTAAAACATTATTGTGTTATCAGCATTGTTTTGATCACAAATCTAAAACACAGCACCCTATGAGCTGCTATGAAGAATGTTAACTGTGTCCCAGCCAGGTCCAGTACCAGAATTATCAGATACAACTGGTTTTCCATCCCCTTGTCAAAGTAAGGCAACCACCTGCCATTCTAGCTTTCTTACTCTATTACATAAGTCCATGAGGCAACTTATGACCTATTTATACAATCACATTGTTTTGCATGACGTGATGAAACAAGAGCAAAGGGCTTCATCTATCTCAGGTTCAGCAACACCTCCAGCTGTGACACCTTCTCAGTACTAACAAAGACACTAAATTACCACAACCAACATTACCCTTATAATATTGGTTTTCTCCCTTGTCTCAGCTTTATTACCTTCTAATCTTTTTGTGTACAAAAGATGGACCAAGAAAGATACCACCTTTTGAAATGAAGTAGCATTAAAATTAGCAACTCTTTAATTAATCTGCATGGCCATGGGAAGAGCCTTTCTGATCTCAGTTAGGCAAGAACGCCAAAGAGGTGATTCTACTATCTTAAACCTTTTCTTCAGTCATTCTACTTGCAGTAGCTGTCTTCAGAAATCTGTCTTTAATTCTACGCCAGCCATTTCTAAAAGCACCCACAAACACATGCATACAAGTACACGCTCATACTTCCAGTGTGATGTTAATATGTGTTTTCTGAATGCAGGGGACTTACCTTGAATACACTGCTTTCCACATTTAATTCTTAGCATGTCTAAGCCCTTCTAGAATGAAGTAGCTAATAAGTGAGAACAGAGAAGCACCCTGAAGCTCTTCCACACTGTAGTATACATGAAGCAGGCAAAAGTAGACCTGACTCCTCTCTAGAAAGCTTTAACAAAGATCTTACATATTGCTCCACCTACCACTGGACCAGATAAAGGTGGAGATTTCTCTCAGACCTGTCAATATACCACCTTATGTGACCACACCCTAGTTCACTACTTTCAAAGTGTTTGGATTAGAAGCATAAGTAAATAGAGGTATTTAACTAATCAAAACTTTTAGTAGATCTGAATCTGAGAGCAATCACAGATACAGTGTGGGGTTTGGGACAAATACTAACCTCCAGTTAATGAAGCAGGGCAGTAATCCATAGCTGGGAGAAATAGACTTCATTTAGCTGCTGCTGGAACAGCCTGTCTGACTGCAGTTGTACTGCAGCATTTGTCCTGCTTTCTAGCTTTCAGAGAGTTAACTGTGGTGAGGCCCTGTCTCAGTTGCAGCTTAGAATCATAGAATCATTAAGGCTGGAAATGATCTTCAAGATCATCAAGTCCAACCTAGCTTTGCTAGGTCAAGGAACCCTTACACTCCGTTGACCATAAAAAGACCTCTGAAAGCTACTGCTCTCAATTCTGCTGACCCAGTCTTTCAAATAGTCACTCTCTACTCCAGTTTGGGCAAACCAAAATGGACCTGAAAAGACCTGTCATTGAAAATGAGTGGGCCTGGCTCATTTCAACACAGGCTGGGGACCAATCAGACAAGTTACACTGGTAGAACTTGGGAGGTGGAAATCTATGGTGGGAGTGGTAATGAGCAGTTACGGGTGTCCCAAGTGTTCCACAGCCAGAACAAGCTATATGAACACAAAAGACTGGCTGCCCTGAGCACACTCTCTTAATTGATGGAGAGATTTGGGCAACTATAAGAGGTACTTCATCCTGCTAAGGTTCTGAATCACCCTTTGAAGAACTATGTAAATATTGTGAAAAGATTAATGAATTAGATTAATATTTTCCTCATTGTACACAGTTTTCATCATTGTCATGCTTCTCTGAAATGCTACAACTGATTGACAAAAACAGGGAAGAGTTTCTTTAAACTTTAAAATCAAGTTCAGTTTTAAAGCAAGTTTACATAAGTGATAGGTCCTCTGTTAACATGTAATGTGAAGGGGAAAAAAGCCAAAAAACAAAACCCAACAAAACAAGTACTCTCCCAAACTACTGATATATTTCTGTTCTACAGCATTAAGCCCTGCTGTTAACAGCCTATAGGAATTTAACTGTGGGGAATATTATAAAGGGCCTAATTGAATCAGCTAAAGTTTAATAGTTGTTTTTAAAAGTCTCTAAGTGTGCTGAGTATATGTTTGTTTACTTCAGTAAAAGGTAGGTGGAGTTTTGGTGTAGGCACTGTATAAAGTTCAGCATGGTTGAAAATGGGATGAGTCCAGCTTGACTAATGAGGAAAGACTGCTACAACACAGGAACAATAATTCTGAGAGTGTCATTTGATGACACTTTGAGCAGCTCAAGCCAACACTCTCGATGTACTGTTGAAATTCTGGACCAGCTAAACAAGACAAGCACTTAGTCAGCATCCCCTATTAGTAGCTCTTCTCAGTCTTTGCTTAGAGTTTCTCTGCAATCAATTCACCTGCTTCAAACTGGAAAGGTAGCAAGCACGAGAGAACACAAATTGCAGTGGCCCTGCACAGAGTTCCTGAGATTACAGCAGTGAGATTGCTCTCGTCTTTCCTATACACTGGGGCTGCATCAGCTACCGTGTAAGAGTCTGCTGTTAGATGCTAAATATGAGTCAGTCTTCTGTTAGTTTGCACGAGGGATGAAGAGGTTAGTTTATTAGCTATTTTGTAGCAAGGAAATAGTGTAAATATGTATTAATTAAACCTTTCCATCTTCCTTGCGTATGTTTTCCTGGGCTAACTGCTTGTCCCTTTCTGTGTATATTTCATGATAAATATGTCAATACATAGTCCATTGAGCTGACAGGGAGAAAAAGACAGTGCAATGGAAACCTTGTCAAATAAGGCCTTTAAATAGCCAGTGTAATTTAAATGGGAAATCCTAAACAACTGCTAGATAATGTAGTAAGTAAACATATTAACCAGTAAGTAAACATATTAACCAGCCACAAAGTCATAAATTATGTTTGTTGATATATCAAAGTGTAGTCATAGCAGTCAACAAAAGCGTGAGGAGCAGTTAATGAAACTCAGAAAATAAAGATAGTATATCATTTTATGGACTTTATAAATTACAGCTTCTAAACATTTGTTAAAAAAAACCCCACATTTCCAGGATGCTGCTTTAGAATCATCATTGAAAGTTATGTTTTGTTCTCAATTAGACCTAACCACTTTAGAGATTTAGAGGCATTAATGCTCAAAGAATGCTTAAAGTTCAGGAATGCATGATACAACTGTTATTAGAAAAGTGGTTGGTTCTGCACAGAAAACAGTATATAGTCATTGCACTGAAAAAGCATTTGTTGGTGAAATTTTGTCACTATTTAAAACACAAACACAACAAAACCTGTATATGCATGCAGGTGTGGTATATTCTAATAAGATATCTTTATTAAAATTTTGGTGTTAGATATGGCTGTATTTACAAACTTTTTTTTTTTTGTTACATCATACTTGCACCCTGGGGGTTTTTTTGCTTTTTTTTCATTACACACAGACTTTTTTTTTTTTTCTCCCCTTGGATTAATTTTGTAACTATCCCCTCTACTAAAACCAGATACAATAATGTAACTACTCCACCCATTTCTGATACAAATTGTCTCCTAACACCCTAAGATAAGTAAAACCAAACAAAAATAAAACAAGCACCACCACCCTCCAAACCCACAAAATTTTACATAATGCATCCTTTTCAAACTGAGAAGACATCACTGGTGGGATTTCCCAAAGATTGGCCTTCAGCTATCTGCTGTCACTGGAAACAATGAAACCATTGTCCTTGATAGAAGCAAAGTTAGGCCAAAGCTGAGTGCTTCTACAAATCCTTTCCCTGTCAACTGCAAAGACAAAAAACATTTGAAAATATGTATTGTACTTAAAATGTTTACAAGCCTGTATGACTAACTCTGTAAATGGCTTATCACAAACTGAACTAATAAGAAACCAATCTTCCGAAAAACTGATATTGCTGCTTCTAATTCCCAAATGATAAACAATTAGCTGTTGCATGAGTTGTTATCTTAGGGGAACCTGTGCAGCTGGGTGAACAGTGGAAGTCAGCAAATACAGTAACAAGTGTTTTCAATGGGGAGCTGAAGGGATGCCATAGTTGCTAATTTAGACATTTGGAATTTGAACAGTGGAGAAGTTTAGTGAGAAGAGAGTTAGCTGGAGTTGACTGAAGATCTCTTTTTGTTTGTTTTCATTTAACAAACAAGTATGCACAGCTGAGGCTATGTACCTGGTATGGCCTTTACTGATATAACAATGTCAAAGTCAGAGCATTCTAACAGAAAACTTCAGAGATCTACAACATATATCAAACACACTGACATTTTATAGAGTAATTTATTTTACAGTATGGTGATGATGTAAAGCCTTAAGAGATGTTTCTAGCATTCTCTAGTTGGTGAAGCAATCCCCCCCATGGGGATCAGCTTTGTATGTACGATTAGTGTGTCTCCTGGGTTTAATTTTCTTATCCTAATTGCCAGTAGAAGTTGTGATGATTGTTTTTTGAGAGGTCATAGTACTATCTCCAACAAAGATGTTAAAGTATTAAAAGAAGTTAGTAAGCTAAGCCTAGATGTACTGATTAAGTAAATTTCTTCTTAACTCCTGTGAGAAAAAAATCAAAAGTACAAAAGCAGTGACTGTCTTGAGAGCAGCCCTGAAGAAAAGGACTTGGGAGTGCTGGTGGATGAGAAGCAAAACATGAGCCATCAGTGTGCTCTCGCAGACCAGAGGGCCAATCGTATCCTGGGCTGAATCAAGAGAAGTGTGGCCAGCAGGTCGAGGGAGGTGATTTCCCCCCCCCCCCACTCCTCTCTCATGAGACCTCACCTGGAGTACTGCGTCTGGAGTTCTGGAGCCCCTATTACAGGAAGGATATTGATGTGCTGGAACATGTCCAGAGAAGGACCACGAGGATGATCAAAGGGCTGGAGCACCTCTCCTGTGAGGACAGATTAAGAGAGTTGGGGTTGTTCAGTCTGGAAAAGAGAAGGCTCCAGGGAGACCTTATTGTGGCCCTCCAGTGTCTGAAGGGGGCCTATAAGAAAGCTGGGAGGGACTTTTTAGGCTGTCGGGCAGTGACAGGACTAGAGGGAATGGATTAAAGCTAGAGATAGGTCGATTCAGG